>JAJHUR010089793.1:0-18587 GCA_027495735.1 Lutjanus campechanus
TGTGAGAAGGGATATCTGATCTAGTGCTCAAAGTGCCAATAAAGACGTTTGAAAAACTTAACACCGGTGTCTCTTTCCAGAAATCGTGACCTGGTTATTCAAGATGATCAGCAGACTTTGTTATGAAAAGCTTCATGTAGGAATTACTTTCTCTCTACTAGAGAGAAAGTAGTGCCAGTAGATTCTACCATAGAGAGAAAATAGATTATACATGAAACTGCTCACAACTAAGTCTGTCAGGATCCATTATGATCCCTTTCTAGTACAATTTCAGTATAAGACATGGGGCACAAAACCCATAGTTCTTGTTCTATGTAAAAACTCATATGAAAATATATCTGAGGTTACTATAAGGCTTCAGCAGTCTGAGTTAGACAACTTGAGTGGATATTTTCCAAAGTCTTTATAGTATGAAATTCACACTTAAAATGAATTTTTTGCATGTTTTGTAGGGATGCGCGTGATTAGTCCACTATACGATTAAACGTCCCCTCCCTCGCTAGTTGGCGCCAGAATTACTAGTCGTTTAAACTATTTATCAATATTTTAGTCATGCACAATGCCAGTTATCTGTCGCCTCTAAGATTTTATGCAGTCGCCCGCCACTAGTCGGGGTTGCGGCACTGTCACGGCTGTTTCCATGACAATGCGCGTCCATGAACTTCGGGGGTAGAGCCCGGGGTGGAGTATGAAGGGAGGGGTGGGTCTGTATTCGTTTACACTTCAAATATCAACAACCTCTCTACTTGTTTTCTCCCACATCGCTAACTACACCTTTAATGTGTATGGTTTGAATTGCATATTTAGCGCGCATAGTGCACATTTCAGCAGCATTTAAAGTACGATTTGGGGATTGTTGACTGTGATTAATGGCTTCAAATGGCTCTTAACACGCACAGTATTTTTCTTTTTGGACAGTGTTTAACATAGATTAATAAATTTTGCTCAATTTTAACTGCTTTCTGACTGTTTTCTTAGTGTTAGACTAGTCGACTAGTCTAAATTAAATTTTGCATTTAATCGACAGGGAAATTAGTCGCTAGGAACATCCCTAATGTTTTGCACAGAAGGAAGACTGTTTTTTGTACTCAAACTCTTACACTGGAATGAAGGTCATTTAGGCATATAACTGATGCAAACACGTAGATTGGTTTGTTTTCAAGGCTATTTAAATGTATGTTACTTTGTGTTGTTGTTGTTATGCAATTTCGCTTACAAGGATAAGATAGTTTTCTTTTGTGTTGGCTGATTGATTGAATCTGTGGTTGTTATATTGTGTACTGTATTATTATGTTATTATTATACTGTTCATTGCATGTTACAATTGTTCATTCTTTTTAAGTTCACAATATCAAAAAAATCAATAATTATTTCGGAACATGAAGATGATCAATTATGTATGACAACTTGCATGTAGATTTACATCAGACTTCATAGAAGATGAGACGTGCTGATTTGCTTCTGGGAGTTCTGTGTCTCTGGCAAACCAATCAGCACACACACATCGGTGCACCTGGCCTAACACTGAGCTCACCACATGTGCTTTTGATATCTGCACAGAAAGAATGCACAGCTATGAAATGACTGGAGCCAAAGTATTCCGTCTGTGCTATGGGAGACGGGTGGATCCAGCGCTGAACCGCACTGTTATTCACTGACATACAGTTGAGAACTTGATTTGGGTGGACAGGGTTATTTAGTGCTGGGCAGCAGTTTTACTGGAGTACACAGAGCTGAACTGACTCCATATGGAGCAAGACTTAACTTTCATGCCCAATAAACTGCAAGCTGAGACGTAGATCCTCCAGGCCAAGTCGAAGTCGACCTATCTGTGTGTCTATGATGGAAAAATACATAATCTCTTATCATAATGTTCTGCAAAGTGATTAGGAGGAATATTGACCCTGAATAATTCTTTCTCTTGATCCAAAAGCCTGGATGTTGAAATATGTTCTGAGAACAGACCCAAAACTATCTTAAAGGTACTCTGTGGAATTTTCAGAGAATCGTTACTAATGGCACCGGTGGCCTTTAAATGAATTGCAGTCAGCGTCCTGTTGCTCGCGCTACCTGTGCGAGCAAGGATCCTGGGCACCAACCAAACCAGTGATGTGACATATGAGACTATGTGTGATAAACCAGCATATAGATAAAGTAAGTAAAGTAGGCTTATCTGTTGTGGGTGCCGGTCATTTGTTGACGTTAGCGGGCTCCATGTCTAATCCGTTGATTCCACTGTAACAGCATGTCTGTGCTACGGTTTTGATCCGTCCTCCACACAGCTGATTGTCCCAAGGACATTGATAAGTGGGCTATGTAGTTACATAGTTTCTTTTTTTGTCTGTTTTCGTGATTGCATGTCTGCATGGGGTGTTTTATTTTTTTATTTTATTTGATTCTGCGTCTGACTTCCTGCCCACTCAGTCTCCTCTGTGTAGCTCACCGCGGCATTCATTAAAAGAAGACTCGGCGCATATTTAAAGCGGAGCAGAATACAGAACCACTTTTGGGACGTGCTGCAGCGCTTCTGGTGGAATCTCAAGCACTGTGTATAATGGCCACGATCAGCTCCAGCTGACGTGGCACAGCTGTAATGGGATGCACCGCAGCTATTGTTGCACACTGTTGGTGCTGTAGGAGGGCTGAAGAGAGGCAATGCACTAGAGAGCGCGCATGAACGTCACATCCTTTGGATTTTCCTGGAAAATCCATCTGGAGTTGTTAACAAAGAAATCAGTTCACAGGCTGTTATAATCGACCAAGAAAGTCGGAGAAGATCTCATTTTTTAAGTTACATTACGATCCATTCACACACTGGCAACACAAAGCAATTAATACATGTAAATCTTCTGCCATTTTACCATGGGGATGGTGGTGCATGCAGATATCGCAGCCAGTAGCTCCTTCAAACTTAGCTACTTTTTTGTTACTTTTTGGCTTATTGCTGAAGCACATATCACCTGTGACAGAAA
Organism: Lutjanus campechanus; assembly: GCA_027495735.1. NCBI lineage: Eukaryota > Metazoa > Chordata > Actinopteri > Lutjaniformes > Lutjanidae > Lutjanus > Lutjanus campechanus. Next base: position 2,973 of record JAJHUR010089793.1, read on the forward strand.
CACACTTGTAGGGATTGGAAAACATGGGGTTTGGATTAAAGACAGCAGATCTCGAAACGATCAACAATATAGTTGGCATCTTTTCGACCACCCAGCCAGATCAGCTGGATGCATCCCGGTGACTCAACCCAGGAGGAATGGAGAAGAGTGGTGATAAGAGCCATGGTAACCCAGCTTGGACACAAGACTGGTCAAGCAATGGGACATCAGAGACAGTTGTGCTGAACCGATAGAGTGACTTGCTTCACAGCATCCTGGGTCAAGCTGTTGACCAGGTCTGGGCTGACAGGATGCAACAAGCAAGAGTCAGCAGGCAGGACGAAAGGAGGAGGAGTCTGCATTTACATCGATTGTGCTTCCTGCTTCCCAGCTGTGGAACTTTTTATGTGAAGATGTCAACCATTATCACTATTACCTTTTTAATGCTGTTTACATTCAACCAGACGCAAATTCAAGAAATGCAATATATATTTATTTCCTGTGTATACATGTGGATGCATGTAAATTACTGTATTTATCCTATTCTGAATTATTTGTATATATGCTATATGTGTGAGTAGCATGAAGGAACTGCAACTGTCATTTCATTGCACAACCTTGTACTGAATAATGATAATAAATTGCCTTGATAAATTGTAGTTCTGATGCCTGATGTCAGTCTTCAGTCAAGGCTGAGCACGGAGTGATCGGGCCCTGCAGCCTATGACCCTTTGCTATGACAATGCAAAACTTTGTTTTGCTCCAGAAACTATGGCACCGTGATATGTGATGTACAGTAGTCTGACTCCTCCCCAACCCTTCTTATCCAAACTCATTTTCTTAATACATGGATAACTGAATCTTTGTAGATATGAGGTTTACAGCTAGATGACAGACTATCCAAACATTCATTCAACACATTCAACAGAAGAAAATAATTTAACTTATTACTTTATCCAATACTTCTTTGTTTGTTATCCAAAGTTAATGAGTTACAGCCTTTGGCCACATGTGTAGAAAAAGTTTGTGCTTCTTGGCTCGTGTACACTTACCAGGTCCAAAGATCTCTTCATTAATGATGAAGAAGGTTATACAGTCCAAATGGGTGAAGTTGGAGCCACATATTTTCTTTACTTTGACACCACGGTGTGTTAAGAATTCTGTTGCAACAGAGGACAGAAAAACTCAGAGATGTCTTTTGGGATTATATATGTATTTTTGCTATTGACAGTGTCTTACCTTCTTTCTTATCCATCCAAACTTGTCTGGACCCCCTACTGTGATTTGGATGACAGAGCTCCACGCAAGAGCTTCATGTAGGATGCCTGACAGAGAGCACTCCGCATTACACTCCCCTTGGTGGAGTTGCCTGTTTCTTAGACAAGAGGAACAATGGAAAAAAGAAACTCACTTTAGAAAGTTTTATTCCAGTCTGTCTTTGATTACTCCTGCCTTTGTGTGTTTGAGATTTTTCCCCTACAGGGCACAGTGGAGAAACACAGTAAACTAATCATGGTACTCAGGAGGGAGCTATAATAACAATAATGATAAATCATCTGACTGTCCAAAAAGTCATCCTTGCACTTTCTTTTAAATGTGGACATCAAAGAATGCAAGGAGAGTATGAAGCAATCACAATGTGAGCTCTTTTTGGGGCCATGTTTTATATGCACTTTTGAAGTTTACATCAGATACACAGCATGCTGGCTAGGCTGCAGGTTTCAAGTGGCTACAATATTATTACTATTATGTTGTGGTGGAAAGAGTCTTAAAAATCTGTGCTCAGGTAAGTAGTGTTACATGTAGTGTAGTGTAGTGTGCATTTTCCTTAACCGATAGTTGAAAATGCTAACAATCGATTCATCATTAAACATTTATAAGATACAAAACATGTTTGTTTTTGTTTTTTGTTTTTTAATAAATTCTCATTTTCAACATTTCTGTTTTATTCCTTTTAAGTTTTAACTTTAAGTATACTTATTAAACAAAGGGCTTCGCCGGGCAAAACAATTTCAAATGAGGTGCAGTTACTGCCATTTCTAGACTACCGATTAAATGTCCATGAATTTTAATGAGTTAAATTCTCACTGGCAATTAATCGATTAATGGTTAATCATTAACATCCTTACTCCAAATTGGTTCTGCTGCAGTGATGAGTTTTTCATCCATATATTCTGGTTTTCATTGGCCTGTTTGCGATCAGACAACCTTATTGGTTACAAAAATGCAGATGAATGGTTTCAATATTTCAAATTGCACTCAGTACTCAATTATGATTTTAAAAGTAATTAAATATATTACATAGTAGGGCTGACTTTCAATAGTCGAATATTCGACGATTCGATTCGGAGAGGTCTGATTCGACTATGAACCTCGCAGTCGAATCGTCGGAAAATGTTGTTATGTAACTAGACCACACCATTCTGACTAGGCGGGGGTGCCCACGACTGCTGAGCAGAAATTGATACATAGAATGTCATTTTTTCAATATATAAAAGCCTATTTTTGATACAAAATCATCTCCATGTCACCCTCACTAGTCGGCACCGGAATTACTAGTCGTTTAAACTATTAATCAATATTTCAATCATGCACGAATCAGTCATCTGTCGCCTCATGCAGCCGCCCGCCACTAGTCGGGGCCGCAGCCCTGTCAGACGGCAGCCTCTCGCCCAGAGTGTACGCCCTGATCACCTAGGCAACCCCGGATGTTTATGTCAAAGTCGGACAGATGAAAACCAGCGCGGTTTGGCAGTGTTTTAATCTAGAAAATGGAAATAATGTTGAATGTAGACTGTGACAGAATAAGCTGATATATAATCACTCGACTGGAGAAACGTGCACACATTAAACACAGACACGGATATAAATCTGCAGGCGGAGCTGCTGCTGTCAGCTGCAAACGTCAGGTCTAGTTTACCTGCAGACTCCGTGATCCTCTTCGGTCTGAGAAGTTGAAGCATTTTGTGAGTTGCTCTAATGTTTTGTACGTTAATGTGTTTGGTTTGTATTGCATATTTAGCGCGCATAGCGCACATTTCAGCGGCATTTAAAGTACGATTTGGCGATTGTTGACTGTGATTAACGGCTTCAAATGGCTCTTAATACGCACAGTATTTTTTCCGACAGTGTTTAACATTATAAATTAATAAATTCTGCTCAATTTTAACTGCTTTCTGACTGTTTTCTTGGTGTTAAAAAAGGTTCGACTATTCGTCGACTACGGCAAAATCTGACGAATCAGATTCGACTATGAAAATCCTTCGAAAACAGCCCTATTACATAGTGTAATGCATACTTAGTTACTTTCAACTCCTGCTATTATGACACACTAGAATCATTAGCATACTAAAATATTGTGGCTGGTTTGCATCAACAATGATTAATGGTTTATATTTTAATTATGCTGCAGCAAACTTTTGCACTCTCTTAAAATGAAGAAAGATTAAATTTTAAGCTCTCTTTAGACCTCAGTTTATTTATTTATTTATTTTACCTAGATTAAGTTTAATTCTGTTGCATCAAAAACTTTAAACTCCAATTTAAAATAGGATCCAGTGTTAACTTTAAACTTACACTTAAGGAGGTTTTTCTTTTTAAATGGCCACCTATTTGAGATAGACTGAGCAAAATACTTAAGTTCCTCGAAGAAATTTAAGGGACAGACTCATCCTATCTGAGTTTTATGATGTGTCTCTTCTTTCTTTCACTCCAGTTGATAATTTGGCCAACAGGTTTTTGTCAAAGCCATCATGGATATGATAAATATTCAAACTAACATTTTAGCCAGCTAGCACACAATAGAAGATGTTTTTCTTCTTACTTTTTTTTAGCTAGTTCGCAAACAATATAACTTTAAAAAAAAAAGAAAACAACACTTTTTAGCTAGCTTTCAAACAGTGTAACATTTTGCTAACTTTTAAAATAGTTACAAAACAAGGGAAATTTTTGTAAAGGAATACAGAGCAGCTCAAAGTTTTTAAATTTGACTTGGGTAAGCAAACACCTCAATATTTCTACATCTTTGATTTATGAAATTGAGAGTAGTTTTTAATGGAGGAACAGAGTTCTGCTTATTTTTTAAACCTGGATTTACTCTTTTTAAACCTAGTTTTGCAAAACTCTGATAGATTAAATTAATCCTTGTTGATGCAACCCAGTCTGTATATTTATTTGCATTGTGCACAAAGACAGGGTTGGGGGTGTGCGTAGGATGAAGAGAAGTCATCCTTTGATATACAAAGAGGATAAAAACAAATGACACAAAAAATAAATAAAGAAATTATACAAAAAAAGACTAATGAAAGAGACAGAAAAAGAATGAAGAAAAGTGACAAAAAAGGGAGGAATTAGGAAATCTGTCTAACAGGAAGAAATTAAAAAAAGGTCCTAGCCCCTTAAACAAACCAGGCTAGTTTATTTATGCAATAGTTCCATCAAGTGGTTGCATAATGAAAATGCAACCAGTAAGGAACTACGGACTTGGTCATGCACCTTTCCTCTTCAGTATTTTTCCTTTAAATATGTCAAATAAACCATTTTCATTCAGTCGAGCCAGTGCTTCTGCTTTTTCAAAAACTTCAATTCCTCTTTATTGTACTCCTAAATGCAGTACCCTCACTCTGAAAACCTCCGTCAATAGGATGTGGAAGTTTCATCACAGCTCAGCTAACAACTTAACAATGAGCATTAGTGTGGCAAACTAAATTTAAACTGCTGTGAATATGAAGCAACTAACGGTGCCACACATTGTTTTTGTTCTGTTTTTGAACAAAAAAAACAAAAAAACAAGGAAGTGATTTAACTGTCGCTTTGTGATGTGTTCATACATGCATTATAGTGTGTTGTGAGTCAGCCCTGTTGGTGTTTGACTTTTGTTGAAGTTTCATTTCCATTTCATTCGCTAGCAAGGGAAGGCAAGGCTTCTTTTTTTAAAGGAGACACTTGGTGGCAGAACATTTTGCTTTGAGCTGTGGAATGAGGAAGAGGCAAGTCTAAAGCAGTGCAGCGTCGCTACCCCTGTGGCAGATGGAGGGAAGGAAACTCTGTAATGTGAGTGACAATCTTACAATGTTGTTACTGTATGACTCTTAAGTCTATCAGGTTAAACTTGTGTGTTTATGTATGTGTTAAATGTGGGTGGTCAAAGTGTTTGAATCAATCACAAAAAAGCTATGTTGTTAGTAAGGACACTGATCCCACTGGATGAGATCAGAATGAGAGTGAAACTTGTAGTGGCTACTGCACTAGCATGATGACATTTGGGATTTTTTCTGTGCAAGGTTGAGACAGTGGAAGCAGCAGAAGTACACGTTGGATGTCCCTGAGTATGGACGCTGACATGCAAAGAGGATGTTTGCACAGGAGCTTGTGCTAAAACAACGAACGGAGATACTGCAAGCGCTGTGCTGCAGTGGGTCAGCTGAACATCTGGAACAGGTCCTGGACATACTTTTGGCCCAGGAGGAGTTCACATGGGAGGACTACCAGAACATACAGGTACCGGGTAGGGCGCTGTATGCCAATGCCAGACAGTTGCTCGACCTGGTTTATACAAAGGGTGTAGATACCTGTGGCGTCTTCCTTGCTGCTCTTAAACAGGTCCTGCCTGAAGCGCAGGGAGCTGGCCTCTCATTTTCAGGATGCAGTTCAAATCTAGAAGAAAAAGAAGAATTCCAGAGCACATCTATACAGACTCTCCTGACTCACAGACCAAGCCTGGTCAGCAAGCTACAAAGCTGCACTGATGGTGCTCTGGAAGCTCTCGTCATATCAGGACACTTCACCTCAGCAGACTGTGATGAAGTGCGTCTACCTATACACACCCCCTCTCAGCAGGTACTGTGGCTATCATTCTTTACCCAGTCAGTTGTCTTGGAGTGAAACTACTTTTACTACTATTACAACTTAGGCCTTTGTATTCCCTAAGGAACATTAACATTAACAACAGCCCTCAAATGAAAGTGTAATGAAACTGATGCTTGGTTTTTGCATTTTTCTAATATTGCTCAACACACCTGCAGCCATTTTCTGTTGCTTAATATAGTTTTGGTTCTCTAATTGAAATGCCTTTGTTCCAGTGCTCATTTTAAAAAATATCATTTGAAATGGGCCTTTTCACTTTGTTGCCAAGAGTTAGATAAGAATATTAATACTACCACATATCATACCTGTACAGTTAATATGATGCCAGCACCAGCAGCCTGTTAGCTTAGTGGGAAACAGCTGGCCTAGCTTTGTACCAAGATAACTAAATCCACCCACAAGCATCTATAAATGTCACTATCAAACTAGAGTCTCTTCCAGAAAGTCACTGTGACTGGTTAAGAAATAGTCCACAACATAACCTCCCCTAGGCACATTAACGTGTCTTTTTTACACTTCAGATTTTACATGGATACACCGACACAGGAATCAGGTTTGCCTTAAGTGACAAACTAAAACAGTTTGAAAAGATCTGGTCACCATTTATCTTGTATCTCGAACAACACACAAAACGATTAGAAACTTATAAATTACAAGTAGTACTGGGCAGGCGGGCAAGCATGTGGGTTAGATAGGTCCTTTCCTCCCCTCCTTTTCCTTTTTTTTCTCCTTCCTTTTTTCCCTTTATATCTTGTGTCTCCTTCTACTTTCTCTCATTTCTCTCTTTTTTTCATATTAAGTCACCTTGTGATTATTGTAAAATCTGAAGCAGTTCCTTACTCTGTAAGAATCCCAAGTTATTTTATAATTGCTTCCAATAAAAATTGAAACAGATTTTACATGGATACAGCGAACAAAATATACGCCTAAACGAGTGAATTTGAGGAGGGTTAAGTTAGGTGGATTTTTCTACCTTTGGCCAGAACAAAGCTAGTTGTTTCCACGTTTCCAGTCTTTGTGCTAAGATAAGCTAACTGTGTGCTGGTGCTTCCTTCATACTTAAAGTTCAAGTATCAAACTCACAAACTCTTGGCAAAAGAGTAAATAATCATACCTACATACATGCCAAAATGCTGAACATTGATAATCAATCTGTTGTCATTCATGTGTCAATCAGGCAAGGCGTTTGCTTGATCATGTCAGATCAAAAGGAGAATCAGCAGCAAAGGTTGTGCTGCAGTACATTCAGCAAAAACAGGAATCTGGATCCCTACTGAACCAGGAGAAATCGACTCTTCCCAAAGGTATGTCATTCTTCTAATCACGCCAAAAACTGCATTACATTATGCCATTTTATAGACAACCATTATAAGAGAGTCTATGTGCAAGCTAAACCTATAACAGATCCTTGTAAACTTGTGGGTAATCTATCCGAAAAATACAAAATGTATGAATTTCCTTGGTGGAGCTCAGTTGGTCAAGCTTAGTTAAAAAATGCCTCATTCAAAAGTGTGAAAAGACCAGTTGTTTGTACACCACATTTCATATATGCAGTTGTATTATTTTGCAGTGATGTATGTGTGTGTTGTAGTTCATCTCATATGTATACTTTCTGTTACAGAGTTTATAAAGTATCAGAAGAAGCTCAGCAGTTCTGTGTCTGCCCAGTCCTGCTTTCTCAGCACTTATGGTGGGACCAGCCACATGTCTCTGGATGACATTTATACTGAAGGCCAGCTGGAACTAGCTCATGACAGTGCTGATGCCTATAGATCTTTAGGCCCAGAGGACATAGTTGGTACGGCGGGTACAGTGAACGAGGAGGCTGACACGACGCTAGTGTCTGGGGAGGCAGGCAGTGGGAAGAGCACCTTACTCCAGAGGCTGCACTTGCTTTGGGCTCGTGGGGCGGCCCTCCAGGAATTTCTCCTTCTATTTCCATTCAGCTGTCGCAGGTTGAACTCAGAGCAGAGGGACCTGTCTGTCCAAGAACTGCTGTTTCAGCACTGTTGCTGGCCAGACAGGGAGCAGGAGGAGATTTTTCAGTTCATCCTGGACCACCCACATCTCATCCTCTTCACTTTCGATGGCCTGGATGAGCTCAAGCAGAGCTTTTCAGATGAGCACAGGATCTGCTGCCCCACCCAGCGTGCACCTGTTCACATACTATTGTTCAACTTAATCCAGGGTTCCCTCATGAAGGGAGTGCAGAAAGTGGTAACTAGTCGCCCAGAGGCAGTGGGGCCTGTGTTGAAGAAACACCTTCGCAAAGAGGTCTTCCTGAAAGGCTTCTCCCCGAGTGGGATTAAGTGTTTTGTGAGGAAGCATCACAGTGACCCTACTGTGGCTGCTAAGGTTTTGGAGTCACTACAGACAAACACTGCTTTACTTGGACTGTGTCACAGCCCAGTCCTCTGCTGGATTGTCTCACAGTGCCACAAGGAGCTGCTAGGCTGTGGAGAAGGCAGCCCACAAACAATCACAGACGTGTACCTAATGATCTTACAGCACTTTTTGCAGCGCCAAAGCTCACTGAAGACCACTGTGGGGATTGGTTGGCTTCAGGAGCATCTGAAAACAGTCTTGCATCTAGGGCAGCTTGCATTTGAGGGCATAGGAACCACCTGTTACATCTTCTCAGGTACAAACCTGGAGTCATGTGGTGTAACTGAGAAGGATATCTGCATGGGCTTTCTCATACAAAGCAAAGACATGTCCTCCACCCACAGTAAACACTACGAATTCCTTCATGTGACCATGCAGTGTTTCTTTGCTGCTCTGTACATCATTTTGTCAAATATCACTGACCGTTCAGCTATCCCTAAGCTGTTTGAGCTGAAGGACATGAGGGAGACAGGTCTGAGCAGCACATGCTTCGGGAGCTGCTTGCCTTCCTCCTACCAACTAGAGAGGACTTCAGGCGGGGAGGCTACCCCAGCCGAAACACCAAATCTGCAAATCACAGCCACCTTTGTGTCAGGACTACTGTCCCGGCGCCATCGAAGCTTGTGGCTCCACTGCTGCCCTGGTACTATGATGGAGAAGAAGGTCAGACAGGTAGCGAAATGCCTGTCCAAAGGCATGCAGAAACATTTCAAGTCCATCCCTCAACCTGTAGAGGGGGAGAAGAAGAGCATGCATGCAATGCCGGACTTCGTCTGGCTTATCAAATGCATCTATGAAATGCAGGAGAGCAGGATTGCAAAAGATGCCATGAGTAAGCTGGAGGTGGACCACCTGAAGCTGACCTACTGTAACATTGGTCCTGTGGAGTGCACTGCACTAGCCTATGTGCTCCAGCACTTAAGGAATCCTGTAGGCCTCCAGCTGGACAACAACTCAGTAGGTGATGTTGGAGTGGAGCAGCTTCTTCCCTGCATGCACATTTGCAGTTCCCTGTAGTGAGTATGAAAAGAACACATTCTTCTTCCCATCTATTCATTATAGTGATCTAAGCAGGGTTTCCCCCGGCAAAGTTGTTAGGCCTGGAGGCAAGACTGATGGCAGCATTAAGGGTGGGCCCTATAATTTCTGTGATAACATAATCATGCATGGAATGGCGTAATTGAGAAAAGCCATAACACAGATTTCATAGGGCCCTAGATTAAAAAACATCTTAAAAATACATCCCCTGAAAATGAAATTCCCCCATGCTTAGGCCCAGTGGGAGGTCAAATTGGGCCACCAGGCTTGCAATACACCAGGGGAAACCCTGTTAAGCTTGCACAATAGCATTTACTACAAGGCAGGAAAATACACGTTATGCTTAAGTGTTCTATGATTTTCCTTTTATCAGCCTCAGGAACAATAACATTACAGATGAGGGCATCCGCAAACTGATTGCTAAAGGTATCCAGTGTGACAACTTCCGAAAAATTGCGTAAGTATTGTCAATATCATCATGAAGTAACAAATGATATTTGATGAATTATCTTTCATAATCACTTTGTTTCTCTCTAGGCTCTTCAACAACAAGCTGACTGATGCCTGTACACAGCACTTTTCTCATCTTCTGAAGACCAAGCAGGATTTCCTTTCTCTACGGTCAGCACAAAATGTATTTTCTCTACGGATAATAATGCATTAAGTCTGTGTAGTGTAAAATGAACAGCAAATTAATTTCCTATTTTCTTTTAGGCTAGGCAACAACAATATAACAGCAGAAGGAGCAAAGCAGCTGGCAGAGGGACTGAAATTCAACCATTCACTGCAGCATTTAGGGTAAAAGTCTTCCTGCAAAATTCCATGCATCTTATTGGTGGTGCATTTCTGTTTACTGTATTAGTCTTTCTTTGTCTTCCCAGGCTTTGGGGCAATAAGATAGGTGATGTAGGTGCAGAGGCCCTTGCCAGAGCCCTGGAGGGCAGCAAAAGTCTACTGTGGCTTAGGTAATGTTTGCTTTCAAAATTTGCACGTTAGGTAGACTTCAGATAGTGAATAAAAATAAAAATATGAAAATCCACGTACATGTGAGGTTGCATAATGACCACAATTGTATATATATATCAGTTGTATAATGTGTTTTATGTAATGGCAGCCTGGTTGGCAATGGTGTAAGCAGTGCAGGAGCGTGTGCCCTCGCCAACATCATCAAGACCTGCTCGTCGCTGGACGAAATTTGGTATGTTGTGTTGGAGAGAAGTTATACTTGTATTGACAATGCACATGACATTTGTAATACCGAATGAATGACTTGACATTTGAGCTCTCACTGTACAATTGTACTTAAATTACTCCACCCTCTCACCACCCTCTTATTTCCTGTAAAAGGTTGACAGATAACTGCATAACCAGAACAGGGGTGGAATGTCTGATTCAAGCCCTAGCAGACAACCCTCACGTGAAATCAGTATGGTATGTGATGAAGACTGAGCCATACATGCACAAATACAAATGTTTCCAATGTTTGTTTCTTTTGGGGTAGTAAATATGATTGGTGGTAGTTTGCATCGTGGATTTGGGGCAATGCATCGCTGTACTGCTAGTTTCAGTGCCAAGAAACACTGTGGTTGTTGACCCTGCATCCCACTTTGGCCAAACAAGACTGTTTTTTGTTGTTTCTATTTCCAAACGGGTTGTGCGTTGTCAGTTATTGATTTTATCTTTTCTTATTACACTGCAGGTTGATTAACAATGACCTCAGTTTGGAGGAGGTAGAGGAGATGACACAACGTGAATCAAGATTGACCTTCTGATTTTGTATTAAGTCGTCTCAGGACTGTATTGCTTTAAGAACTGTTTCTATTTATTATAGAAATGATTTTAAATTAAAATGTGAAATGTAAAATGTGCTTGTTTGGATCTTTGTTTTCTGTTTAGATGATCAAAATGCAACTTTTCATGGTTTATTCAAATACAAAAATATTTCCACCTTATCTTGGATTTCTTTTAGAGGTGTAGGTGGTGATATGATCGCATAACAAGATATTACCACCACCACCACAATTACTGCTATTATTACTTAGAGCTGCAATGATTAGTCGATTAATCAATTAGGCAATCGAAAGAAAATTAATCACCAATTATTTTGATCATCGATTAATCGTATCAGTCATTTATTGAGCAAAAAATGTCAGGATTTGTTAGAAAAATGACTTGTTGCTTTGTCATTTATCATAGTAAATGAAGAGTCTTAAAGTGAAAATTCAGTCATTATCACCCGTATACTGAATGTTTTGTGGACTAAAAAATGATAGCATTTTTTCCACAATTTTTGGACATTATAAAAAGTAAATGATGAGTCGATTAATTGCAAAAACAATCTTCAACTTAGTAATGGAAATAATCGTTAGTTGTAGCCCCACAAATACTACTACCACGGCCACCATTAATAGTACAGGTCATCCAAAATGCTTTTCTCTGCTGAAAATAAGTTGCCTGTTGTCAGCGGAAGAAAGTGATTGAACAAATTCACTTAAGTTACTTTAAGTATAGTTTTAAGGTACTTGTACTTTTCTTGAGTATTTCAGTTTTATGCTACTCTATCCTTCTCCTCCACTAAATAATAGAGAGAACAGCTAGACAGCTAGTTACTAGTGTCATTAAAATTGTCAACAAAACATGAGATTATTTTAGAAAATATGTCACATTGACATACATTAAACTTCCCAACAGTATAGTACTACAACAGTAGTGAATAACACTACCTCAGACTTTAACCAGCTGCAACACTGAAATGCTTCATACATAAGAATGGATTATTAATAATACTTGTATAATATAATATAATATAATATAATATAATATAATATAATATAATATACAAATATATAATATAATATAACATAGCACTCTGGAATGGGCAAATTCTGCATATTGAGCTTCTACACTTTTGATTGTAAATAAAATACATGTTGCTGATAAATTATAAAAAATACAGTTCTAATTAATCTAGTTTTAGTCAAGTAGAAATTTTGAGTGCTTACCTGTTATAGTATATTTCTTCATAATTTAGTATTGCTTTTTTATTTAATTGTGCTGTAAATACTCCTTTCACCACTGCCTGTATTTGACCAGAGACAGCATCATCTGAAAGCCACACTTCAACCTAACTATATGTTCTGCCATTCATGGGAAAACCCCATTGAGTGGGACTTGGTTACAAACACAATGGAAAGCCAATCAGCGCTTGAGAACGAAGCGAACGACCAATAGCTGTCGGGAAGTGCAATGGCGTCATACATTAAGTTTCGTGAGGTCGTCTCCTGTAAATAATATATCTAATAGCTGTAACGTTACCGATGCACTGTATTATTTTACGTATTTCCCATGGAGAACAGATTTATTTAAATGCTGATAGCATGCTGTAGAGGGTGGCAGTCCTCTGCCAGCCTGCTTGCTGTCGAGCGGCTCGCCAGGCTAAGTTTAGCGTGATACTTAGCTTGTTAGGACGCTAGCATTAGCTAGCCATTTAGCTAATCAGAGGTTATTACGGGAGGAATCTAGCTTGTTTTCAGAGGCCTGAATCTAATTGAGATGGACATGTGAAATGACAGTCATCGGTGGCCTCTAACTGAACTGACGCATATCAAAGGTAAGGTGTCCACGTCGTTAGCAGTGAACGTAAATGACTATTTGGTGCATTTTAGCTGACGGTACGTTAGCTACTTCCCTCTCTTAAAGGGCCTTTGACTGACAGCTTCTGCCTGGTGATGACACACTGCTGCTCTGGTTGTCAGGGAAAATGTTAATGAAAACCAGTCATGATATTGATGTCAGTGGCGCCGACACTAGCATAAACAAATCTGTGATCAACTTTGTGGTTGTCACCTCAAAGAACAGCTTAATATACATCAACGCTAACCAATCAGGTGGAAATTACTTTCAATTATCTACCTGTGGTTCATAGCTATGTACGGCGTTAGCCATAACAATACTGTGTTAATATCTATATGTTGTAATGCTGATCGGACACCATTGAATGAGAACAACAATATAACAACCGAGTTAATGTGGTATGTATCATGCTTGACATAAATGACGGATGTAGTGTGAATGTGCTCTTGACTGTGCCGGGTGGTTGATCAGCACATCTGAGGTGTCATCAGGGGAAATCCAATTGTCTGGTATCTGAGTCCTGCCCTGGGTGTCAGCATAAGTCAACAGTCTGTTCACCGACTATTTATAGAATATTCAAATCAGTAGATATGAGTAATGCCACACGAGGTCTTGTTCAAAACAGGGGCACCGCACAGGGATGACTGGGCAGTAGAGAGGGAGGGTACGTAGCCGAGACAACCATGAGCTATTGGGTTTCTTACAACAAACCACAAGAGACAGGTGTCAGTTAATGATCAGGAAATGAACACAGTAAGTACAGTAAATACATTGCAGATTGGAATCTATTTTTGTATATCTTTACCAGGAGGTCACCATTTATCATTTTTCATTATGAAATTAAGACTGTTTACCAAATGAGTGCTCGTCGTTAGTAGTTCTTATCATCAGCCATCTATTTACAACTGATTAATGTAATTGATTAATCTTGTGCTAGTTAGCCTACTTTGTTTCAATCTGTGTTTAGGAATGAGATATGCAATGTTACGGACTGAAATACAGTTTGTTTACTGTATTACATTAAGAGCTACAATAATCCTGTACAATTTGCCTGATGCAGTGTTTTATCTATTGTTGCACCTTTAAGGAAGCCTGTGCCTGTACAATAGCATCCTGTACGCCTTTTTTTAACCTGAACCATGCCATACAATAATGATCGCAATCATATCACATTTATACAGGGTTCATATGGCTGTTAAAAATAATGAGGTATATACATTTTTTACTTGATGATGGCTGATATGCATATGATATGCATAAGTTTGTGTATCGGAATCAGTATCAGGTAGGAAAAAAATGGTATGCGAACATCTCTACATAGAATGCTTCAGCTGTCAAAACAAACACATAAACTGTCACATATGAAGTCATATTCATCATTTGTGCTGTAAGGTATATTTGTAAGCATTCCTTGTTTTGCCAACGAATTCAGAATATACAATTAAAATTTATGAAAATTAACTGTGCCAGCAAGCTTTCACTAATATTTTCAATTGTATGTGTCTTATTTCTCTCAAATACATTTTTTAAGGTGGTAATTTTTTACTTGTTTCCACAGACCAGAGGTCAAGCTTGCCTTGATGTTGGACCTCTTGCCTAGCATGCAGCCATGAGCTCTGCCCTGTGGAGCCAGGAGAAGCCCAGTGGGGGCTTCAGGGAGGACTGGCGCTTCTACATGGTCATAAAGGAGTGTACGGTGGAGAAGCCTCCCCAGAAGACCCTGAGGATCCCCCGTGGAAGCCTCGGTCAGGCCTGCCAGGAGCGCAACAGCCTTGGGCGAACACTGCCTCCATGCAAGGGCAAGAAAAGTCTCCGCATCCTGGACCAGACCAATGTGGTGCTGAGCCTGGACGAGCGGGATGTCCTGGAACTGGACGAAAAGCTGGCTGAGTTGCTGTTCCCCATCACCAACTGTGAGGAGCGATACGCCCTACGCTGCAACACGTCACGGCTGGAGCGCGTCCGTGACATTGACTGTGGTTCGAAGGTGCGCGTCCAGCTGCGCTCAGGGGATGAACCTCTGCCTGGTGTGGTCCGATTCAAGGGCTCGCTGCTCCCTGACAGAGCCCTCTCTGGAATCTGGTTTGGAGTGGAGCTGCTGGTGAGAAATCTTGCATCTCCCTTTGAGAGGATTGTTTTGTGTTTCTTCTGTGATTATTGTGCATGAGAGCTCCACTACAGTAGAAATAGAAATGCCAGTCTTTCAGACTAACAAACAATGTCAGACATTGTTTAAGGTGCTCACTACAAATGAGACAATTTTCCCTCGTAGAATGTATTTGGAAATGAACTATTGATTTTGAAAATTTATCAAGATTTCTCTCAAAAAGGAAACAGAGATAAGAAAATGAGTTTCAGCCTTGACTAGAGTCACAGCTTGGAAACAATTCCCACAGAATCAAAAGTAAAATTACAACCAAACACTGATGCAACTCTGAATAAATGTTTACAGGAAAGAGCTATAAATGGCAGGATTCTGATCAGTGCAAAACAGCTGTAAAAATAAACATATTGTCCTTAATTAGTTTCGACCAAGTTCCTTTCAGTCTTATCCGAAACAAAAGAAGCAGCTGAAGGAACTGCTTCTTGGGAGCATTCTTACTTGACCCATGTAACAAATCCACAATCCAGCAAATTAAAACACACCCACCCACACACACACACACACACACACACACACACACACACACACCCACACACACACCCCTCTCTCTT
>JAJHUR010089795.1:213-17273 GCA_027495735.1 Lutjanus campechanus
GCTAACCTAGTTGATGAGCTTGACCTCTGCGTGAATTGCAGGACGGATCTTTCAAATGAGGCTTCTTTTGCTGAGCGCAAGTAAATTAAATCATTCAAAACACAAAGTACAAGTGTAAAAAGCACAAAGTGTTCATGTGCGTAGTGCTTAATGCCGCAATTAATTACAACGTACTACGGTCATGGTACCAATACTAACTAGACGTTTGGCTGATTGCTGCATAATATTCTGATGAAACTATTCATCAAGTCGAGTAGTCGATTATATTTAACTAATGTATACAAACATGCCACCCTCTGAACAATGGTTACATGTACCCATTTCCAGTACACATGGGGTGGCTTGACTTGACTCAGTCTGACTGTGTATGTCAGTGTGGCACAGCAGAGATTTGCACCTCCATTGTGACACCGCTTGAGGGTGTGTTTTACAATTGAAGACGAGTTTAGCTCCACTTGAGTGGCTGTAAACTAAGGGTGGGAATTTCTGGCTACCTCATGATTCAATTACGATTCAGAGGGCTACGATTTGATGATAGAAATTTTAAACTTTTAAGCCAGGGGGTGCCTGCTGGATTGTATTTTTCTGCAGCTGCTCATGTTCAGTCATCCTCACCAAACTTAAGAATGAACCTAATTTAGAAGTAAACATAATGCACATGTTACACTTAGGGATCTTTTTGTCTGATTTGATTCCGAAAACTGGCAATTAAATGGTCTGCAGCCTTTATATTAAAAAAAAAAAAGGTTCATTGCATTAATCAATTAATTAATCAATTTGAAACTACACTGTGAGGTCTGAGGAGAGACCTCACTGCCCAACATGCAGAGCAGGTCCAGAGTGTTTGTGGTGAAACAGACTGAGCAGAAAGTTATTTTCTTCATCACAGAGTTGGTCGAAGTTATCAAATGTCACAGTGTGTGTTGCTCAGCCGCTCTTATTTGTTACAGCTGATTGATCCGTGAACATCTTAACGTCTCTGGGTGATGGTAAAAAGTTTTCACCCTCGTCTCACAAATGCATTTATTGAGACGCTAAATTAAAATGTGTGCAACCGACTGCCTTTTGAGAAGATGAAGTGCACCTGCCTGTTAGCTGCTGATAACTCTCGCGTGTGCACACGCTGTAGACTGTCTGGGTGCTGTGCTGCCTTCTCAGCTGAGCTCTTTTTGCTCAACTTCATGTTAAATGACATTTAGAAAAAAAGATTTTTGACACTTATGATTGGAGTCAGAATCTTCCACATCCGCATCACGATGCATCTAAGAATCAAATATTTCCCCCATCCCTACTGCAAACACCAAACAAACACTTTCTTCACAATAAAAGTCTGGTGTTATTTTGTTATTCAGAAGCTTTTATTATGAAGCAGCAAAATCAGGAAATGTTGGGTTTTCATCGACAGTAACTTAAAACGAGACAGTCAACATGAAACAGTAAAATAAAGCAGATGAACGTAAAAACAGTGACCAAAGACAAAGACGAGGCGTCACCACAGCTCACATGGAGGCAGGTCCGGCTCGTTTTGGCCCCACTCCTCATTCAGCGCGCCACCGTTTGAACTCCAGTAGCCTACTTAAAGAAATAGCTCTATACCTCTGGACACTGCTGTGTAAAAATGGCACATTTTAGGCAAAGTTAACTCATCTAACTCTTGTCAAGATAGTGAAAATTTCCCAACATCCCAAACTAATTCATTAATGCAAATGCAGTTCATGTACATGGGTTTCGTGACAATTTACAGCAGAGCTCAACGTGTTGATTTAGTTTCATGATCAATCAAATCTGTGCCGTCTTTGGCCCCCGTCGGCTATTTAGGAACCATCCACTCTCCGTCGTGTGTTCGCAGAGGACGGTTGCTGATGATGGTGATGGAGAAGCAGAGTGAAGTCCGCCTTCAGGCTCCAGTCAGAGACGATTACGTCTGCTGGTAGCTCCGCACAAACGTAGCCTTCAGGTGGGTTTTTAAACATGCAACCCAGTCCTCGAACCACTGACACTGTCTGCTCTGTTCTTACTGCTGCTACCTCTTCTCAGTCGAGATAGATGGGACGGCTTTAATCTAATTACTGCAGCAGATGTTGGTTCTGAGCACTTTTTAAAACATTTACTCAGCCGTGAAAAGTTGAGTGAGTAATCCTTTTTCAGCAATGCCCTATTTCACACTTTGCTGCACAGTCTTTCTCTGTTGGACGCTGCTTCGCTGGTGGTTAAGTGCTTTGTTCAGCGGGACTTTACCAGACGAGTGTCCAATTTCAAATTCATTTCTTACACTCTACATGAAGAATTAGAAGAATGTTAAACATTACTGCCGTTAACTGTCTGTTATATATTGAGACGTCACTTTACATTTGGACAGACTTAGCCACAGTTCTCAGGTTGGGGTCATTTGGGGCTCACCTGGGGGTCTTAACAAATGAAAAGTGATATTCAAGCCTCTTGTTGTAAGGTTTAAGTCAGGGCTGAAATCAAAGCCAAATTTGTTTTGCCCTCAAGTGTCTTGTTCTGATTGCAGAATAATGGTGAAGTCATTGTCAGAAGGAAGAACAAGTACAAAGTCTTTGTTGTCTGTCATGGAGCCTCAAGCCAACCAAACAAAAAAAAAAGTAGAAGAAAGAAAAGAAGAGAGCCATTCACAACAAAGCAATTACACCCCATTTTGATAATTGGCGTTGATAGATGAAGGAAATTTAAATCCAAATAAACTTAAAGTGCTCTGGGCCGAGCAGCTGGAACTCCACCGCGTCCTCGCATGAGAATTTATTTCTCTCTCTTTTTCTCGGAGTCTTTAACCATCATCATTTATTTCACACTCTGTCTGATGATCCAACCTTAACACCTCGGACCCCCGCCGGTCACTTCAGAAACAGTGAGTTTTTACTGGTAATCGACTCCATTTGGGCACCTCGAGGCTCCTGTGGCGATACTTTTCAGTTTGATTCATTGCTGCCCCATTGTTGCACTGTAAAAAAAAATAGTTGAGAAAAGTCATAAATTTAAGGCAACTGGCACTCACTACATTTTTGAGTTTTAAGTTATACTCAAACTCTAATGTTTTGTAATAAACTAAAACAAGTTTTGCCAACCTTCAATCTTGTGTCGAGATACTTTACTTTTCTTCTTTAGATAAACTTGAATCTTTGAGTTTTAAATTAAATTCTTTGTTTCAAAAATTTGCATAATTTGGGTTCTTGAAAATGAAAAGGTTGCAATTTAAAATGTTAAATTATGAACCATTATTCACTTTCACTCAAATTAATTCACTCAGTAATCAGTTTTTGATTTTGTGTTTGTAAAACTCAAAAGATTCAAGTTTGTTTTTTTTAAAGAAGAAAAACAAATAATCTCAACAAAAGACTATAGGTTGGGAAACCCTTTTTGGTAACACTTCATACTAAGGTGTTTGCAATAAGCACTGGTTAATAGACAGTAATGCCCTTATAAGATAATTATTAACATGAGCATTTAAAAGAAACAAGTTTAAAGTCTGCTTAAAAGTGTTAATAGAAGCCACATGAGATTCTTATAATTGTTCATAATATCATTACTAACACATTTAGTGAGCTGATCTAATTTACCTGCAAAATCACTGTTAAACCTTTACTAAGCTTTTGTTGCTGCTTTATTAAGATGTCTACATACTTCATTATGCATTTATTAGCAGTTCTTAGCAGAGGAAAAAGCCTGAACTAGTGCATAATAAAGGATTAATTAATTATAATAAGATTTGCTTACATTTTAGATCTGGTACCCCCAAAACCCATAGTTAAGTGTTAAGTAGTGCATAATAAAGAATTAATGAACCATAATAAGCATTGTTCACACTTTAACACGTGATACCACCAAACTGCTTAGTTAACTATTAATAAATGGATAGTTAACTGCTAATAAATGAGTAATGAATTACACAGAAATCTGAATAAAGCAACAACAAAATCTTAGTGAAGGTTTAACAATGATATAGAAGATTAGTTGACACAAATAATTGTCTTTGTGATGTTATTATAAACAAAAATTCACAAAGCTTTTATTAACATTCTCAGGCAGTCATAAATTATTAACAATTTTCTTATAAGGCTGCTAATAAATGTCTTATAATCTAGCAATAAATATTGTACACTTATGTAGTCTTATTAACACATATTAATGTTAATTGATAAACATCTTATGAAGGCCTTATTACCTATTAACTGATACTTATTACAAGCACCTTAGTCTAAAGTCTTACCCTTTTTATTGTGTTATTTTCAAAACTTAAGAGTTTGACTTTGACAGTTTTCTCAACTTTTTTTTTTTTTTTTTTTTTTTTTTTTTTTTTTTTTACAGTGTAGCTCCTCTTCCTCCCCTCTCCCCTGCTGCCTAACTAAAACCTTGTCGGTCAAATTAAAAACAGTTTAGCCTGCTGCACTGGTTTGCATCACAAGCCCATAAACACAAAGTGCTTCGGTCATGTAAGACAGAGGCCCTGTGATTATCTCTGCTCCTTTAACTCACAAATCAAACATGGGTTCAGCTGCAGGCCTTCATATGATAGAAGCATTTTATTGAAGAGAGTGAAAACAAGAAGCCTGGTGTTTTATTGTGGAAACCAGCAAGATTCTGTCACAATGAAGGAGCATCTCAGCACGTGGGAAGCAGATCTGGGTCGCTGTGAGGGATGCTGATTTTGTTACAGAGACGGAAAGACGATGAAAGCGCAGTTTGACGCTGCAACAACCAAAACTGTAGTGACAGATGGAAATGAGTTCCGTTCATGTGTGAGATTTAGGGGTAACACTTTTTGGCACTAACTGTTCAGTGGCTTCTCAAAGTGCCACCTGGTTATTGTGAGATTAAATTGAACTGAACAGATCCATAATTCAGGGTCCACGACATCAAAAGCAAATCGACATAATAAGGCTTAATCGCTAACTTTCTGATGGCTAATGACCCCAAAATTGACTGTCGGGTTAGATTAGAGTGCTCAATGCTTAACACTAACCTAACAAAGCTGAAGTGAAATATGCTTCTGAATTTTGCTTTCAAAGAGAGGTTGTAGAGGAATTCTGAGATGCCGGTAGCCGGATAGTGACAGAGAAACACCAGACTGGAAAACTGAGAGACAGTCCTCCTCTTTAGTCTCGTCTCCCACAGAGGCTAAGGTTTCTTGGCTGTGACTGATGGACAATAACAAGGAAGCCCTCCCTGCTACGCTACCCCTCCATATTTCATAGTTATGTGTTGTCATCGCAGCGCTCTCTGCTCTCGTAAGATCTCAAATGCTGTTATTAGACTTCAAACAAAATAGGAAAAAAAACGCATGCGCTTATATTTCAGACAGTTTTTGATTCTCAACGTGCATATTTAGATTTTATTAAAAAATAGTTTTTTTAGCCAGCCTAGCAGCATAGTTCTTGGACTGGCAGCATCAGTCACCACTTTGGTCCAGGCTGAAATATCTCAACAACGACTGAAAGACTTGCCATGAAATTTTGCACAGACGCTCATTGGTTCCAAGATGATCCACATGAATAACTTTGGTGATTCTCCGTCCTCTGGTATGACCATGAGGTTGAAGCTTCACAGGACTAGAGAATGGTCTGGCTGCACACATTATCATACTGCTATGGGGGGGGGGGGGGGGGGGGGGGTGATGCTCTGGCTTGTTTGTATTCCTTAAAACCTATCACAGTGTCTTAGGTGGTGCAGAGCCCAGGATGTGGTCCCTGCAAATTGGTGCTCCACACATTTGCATGTGGGGAGCATGGATGTATAAAAGAGAACTCACTACAGAGGCCTCTGTTCATGGCCACGAAAGCTGCTCTGTTGTGCATGAAGCTGACTTCCAGGTATAAAATTAGATCATCTTACCCATATGCCTCTACATCATGTAGCCCATGGAGCAAATGCACGTTTACTAGTCAAGCTGGCTAACTACCTGTTTAGCCCTCTGCTAACTTGGGCCGCTGTGCATCATGTGACATTGCCATTACGTGGTGTTGGCCACTTTGTCGAAATTAAAATGACTAAATCTAATAGCTGCTAGCTTGTTCATGTTTCTACTGTTAGTGATCAAGTAACTTGCCATTTACGGTGTGTAGATTGCAGGCTTGGCGGTTGTTGTTACTGTTTCCAATAGCGATAGGGATTCTGAAAGCAGCAACATGCAAAATAGGTGGCCAATGACAGGCTTGTACCCGCAGCCTTCATCTGGTGAGTCAGACTAGGTCAAGAGTAATATAAACAAATACCTGCAAAATAGTTAGTTTTGCCTGTTAGCATCACAACAGGCTCAACCTCATATGGCTCCTAGCATGGTTCTAGCTAGCATAGTTGTAGTCTTTCTTTTTGAATGCTGAGAATGTACAAAGAAGCTGAAACTGTGTAGGATTTATTGACATTTAACGGTGAGATTGTATATTGCAAACAATTGAATACCGCTCGCTTCACCCTTCCCTTCCAAGTGTGTAGAAGAAACTACGGTGACTGCAGAACTCACAGGTGAAAGGTGAGTTTTTGGTTTGTAAATTCTGGCCTACTGTAGAAACATGGCGATTCAACGTGGAGGCCTCCATGGAAGAGGACCCGTGCCCTCTGTAGATCTAAAGAGCTCATTCTGAGGTAACGAAAACACAAGTCTATTTTTAGGTGATTATGCACTAATGAAAACATACTTTAGAATATTATATTCCATATTTTGCCTTAAATCTTACACACTAAACTTTTAAAATGCAATATTCTGTGCAGCTAAAATGTCATAATCATTTCCTAAAAAAATACAGTAGCTTTATTATCTGCAACCTTGCATGCTCATTTTTAAAATTTGCATAACGTGTACTAAAGTATGGATAGTGGTTGAACAGTATTGTTGTACTTCATGAACGTATGTAGTTGAACTGGCAAGAGGTACATTTTCAGGATATACATATTTTTACTTTTCTGAATGTGTTAGGTTCATAAAGGGGCCATTGAGCAGCTTGAGCTCACCTCACACTCCCAGTGACACCTGCAACACCCCTGCAAATTGGCAGGCAGCAGTGGTTTAATATACTGAGCTGTGAAGAGTTCATAAATCTCTTGCAACCCGGCTAATAGCAACTTTGACACAAGGCCCCTCCAGATAAACACAGTTGTTTTTTCACTCTCAAAAATAATATATTTATTTATTGTATATCCTGCATTTCAAAATGAAAATACTGAGGACTTATACACAGACGGGAAAAGAATACCCAGAATGCTTATAAATAAAAATTGTGCAGTTAAACAGTCAATTGGGTAATTACACATGAAATACAGCAAAAATCTAAAAACTGACATGATGTATGAAGCAATTTAGAATATGTCAAGCTGTTCCACATAGATATATCCTGTATACGGCTCCATATTTTCTTACCCGTTAAATTAAAGACTGTTGGTAACCACAAAGTGAAAGTGTGTAACTCTAGATGACCTTGCAGTCACATGGCCAGCAGCACCGACGTGTTAATGAAAGTGACACGTACTCAGCTCAACCCGAAACCTGAGGCTTAAACAAATACATACAAATCACTGCCCCGATGTGTCCAACATCGCCTCCACAGTACCTGGTCTCAAAGACGACATGGGAAAGAGCAGTTCCCCCCCTGTTCTTACAGGTAAATACACCTGTATATTTATAATTTTATGCAAACATTATATAAATATTGTCACGAAGTCGTTGACATAAAGTTGGAGTCTGCTGACTGCTGCTGCCTGCAGAAGTTTAGAACGATCACAAAGAGCTCTCTGTGTAACATGTAAGCATTCACACATGCCCTCACACTCCAACACTGCACACTCCAACACACACACACAAACATACACATTGTGTTGGAATCTCGCAGCCATTAACATTTGTAGCCACGTTTACAATTTGCGTAGCTGATATTTTCATAATGTAAATATCAGACTTATGATTTCTCCTCTAAATATTTAAATATCTTCATGTTCATATCTCATGTTTCCCCAGGTGGATTTATTTTTATTATTTTTAAAGAATCGTCTGGGTGCGTCAGGGGTCACTAGTGTTGCGCTGAGCGTGCCATTTTTCCAAACACAAGCTGAGTGTGTGTGTGTTAGGGCCCATGTGCTAGTGATTTCACCACTCTCCTGTGTGTACGCTGGGCTGACAGGGGCTGGGGTCTGGGCGGCTCGCTGCCGGCACCTCCGCTGTCAGCAGGGACCCGAAACAGTTGAGAAGAAGTAGGTGTGCTGGTTGCTGATTGGCTGTTGTCCTCGCAGAGGTGATACACCAAACAACGTGTCATGCTCTCCTCAGACTCGGAAAAGGTTATGCTGAGGACAACCCTGCCAAGTCTTTGTGAGCAAGAACATCAACACCACTCTTGAACTTGTTCGTCAAATGTAAGGCTCTAACCAGCAACTAGCTAGCTTAGCGTAACATAAAGATTGGTAACAGGAGGAAACAGCCAGTCCAAAAGTAACAAAATGTGCAACACATCCTCACATCCTACCTACACAGCATGTTGTAAAATGGCCACTGTTTGATTGGGTTTGTGCAACAAAACCACTTACTTATTGTAGTTGGGGTTAAATTCAGTCACATATATGGCGACATCAATAATGATGAGAAACTTATTGGGTATTTATTTTCTCTGGCGGCCTTTGGAAAATAAAGCAGCTTTGATACTGTACTTTTTAGGGTTTTACAACATCTTTGCCTCTTTCTGTACTTTTTCTGCACTTACAGTACTATGAACTTTCAGCTTTAAACTGAGTACAGCAATACTGGTAAACAGTGGTGCAGGTAGTACCACAACACAGGAACATCTAGACTTTAGACAGACTCCAGCTAAATGAACTTCAGTTGTACAGAGACTTGACTACACTGTACTAGACAACACTAGACAACATTAGACAGTTTGACAGTCCAGTACAGTACAAGACAATGCTAGAAAGTACTAGACAACAGTAGTGGCTTCTCTAAAAAGAAAAAAAGAAAAGAAAAGAAAATACATTTAAAAACACAAATAAATACATTTGTCATTGTTATTTCACAGAAGAAAACACCTTTTACTAGGGGTGTAACACAAAAATCTCGGTTCGATACGTACCTCGGTTTTGAGGTCACGGTTCGGTTCATTTTCGATACAGTATGGGAACAAAAAGCAAAACCTAAATTTTCTTGTTGTTCATTTGGGTGTACTTCATACCGGGGCTCAATCACCTTGAGCATGTGTTTAAAACCTGGATTTTCAACAACTGAATATGGTCTTAGATCCGCTGCTATAAAAACTCCAATGGCTCTTGTTATAGCTTTGGCCCGATCTGAATTGCCACGGAGAGGCTGCTTGAATGCCGAGGTCAGCTGCGTTTGCACTATGTTGGTTTTTCTTCTTGTAGCAGTGATATTTACACTCGGGTGGTGCCGTTTTAGGTGAGTTAGCATGTTTGTCGTGTTGCCGGAGACATACCTGATCTCAGCTGATCAGTGTCGGCACACCGCCCTCGTTTTATCCACCTGTCTTTCTCCATTGCAATATTTAACCAGGAAGCCGGACAGGGGAGGGTCTTCAAGCTCCGGTTTACTGCTAGCAGTAGCCATCATGCGCACGGGCTGCAGGTGTAGCTGCACATGTTAGCGGCGGAACGTAAACACACGCAACTTCTGGCCCGTGAGCCAAAAAAAAAAAAAAAAAATCCGGCCCGTGAACTCACCCATGCACAGCCCTGTACTGAACCGAACGTCGCGTACCGAAACGGTTCAATACAAATACATGTATTGTTACACCCCTACCTTTTACTATAATAATTTAACAGCAGGATCATAAAACATTATTTAAATAGTTTAAAAACACTCTGTTCACATACACAATAAAACTTAAGTAACTTAAACCTCTAAAAAAAATACATGTTGATTTTTTGTTTCACACAGTACTCAAACCCCAGACTCCTGGATAAAAGTCCTGTGTTTGTTTAAGCCACCCATCCACTCCTCTGCCTCTAGACTCCAAACTTTCTCACTTTCTACTTCTCTCATAATTACTACGCCCACTAGAGGTCGCCACCTAATAAAATACAGAAATATGAGTTGAAATAAGCTCCTTGCACGTTCGATGCAGGTGCTTGTTTTTCTGGTGAGGATGGGCTGAAAGTCATGCACCAGCCTCTCTAACTGCTCTGGCCATGATGTTAATTCAATTGATGCTCCTAGAACCAACCAAAGAAAACATCCTGCATATAATCCTGTAAAACCAAAAATGGTTGGAACACCTTGATTTTGATAAAGATAAAACCTACAAGATGTAACATGTTAATTAGTCCTCCCGGACTCAACCAAGGAGAGATGTACAGAGTGTGTGACGTGAGGGACCAGTGTTAGCAAAAACAAAATGTTATTTTGTGATTGTTTCACAGTTGTTATGTTCTAAAGTACAAATTGACATACCCACGCCACCGCGCAATGCTAGATTTTGTGCCAGTACAGCTGAAGTGAACCTACATCCTGCCGCTGTGTCCTCAGTCTGCTCCGCCTGTGTGTGTGTATGTGTGTGTATCTCTCTGCAGCTCTCACAGACAGAGAGCAGATCCAGGAGATAAACAGAGACAGCGATGTAACTGCTGGTCGCTACGTTTTTCTAGAGTCCTGAACTCACAGCTTGTATTGGCTGGGGGCTACAGGCTGATGCCCAGAAACGTCTCAAACACAGCAATATATATATGTGAACAAATAAGAAAATTCAGGCAGAGGTCAGGGTCTGTGCAGCTACAGACACTACAAACTTCTAGTGGGTCATAAATAATGATAATGATTGAGAGTCTATATTTTGTTATCTTGGCTGCCTTTAATGCTAACTGACCCAGCTGCTGGCTGTAGTTTTATTTTTTATGGAAACTTTTAATATTTCCCATATGTATTTTCCCAAAACATCAATATAGTCCTTTAAAGATTTAAAACGTTCAAAACTCTCTGCTCCTGCCCTGATGTGTATTTCACACAATTCTAGTAGCCCAGCGCAATGGGATGAGTCAGTTTTCCTGAACAACTACTGAGAGCAGGTGCAGACTCCCTCTTGGACTTCTGGACTTCATGATGTTGCTGTCTGTCTAAAGGCGTCTCTGGTGCTTGTCTGGCTCATCCAGACAGAAGACCTGTTGTGGCCCATTTGTCTCATTGCGGCTCCTTTTCCGTTGGATTCTTCGGAGCTTATGTGAGACTTTGGGTGTGAGGAAAGGAGACTGGAAATTTCCTCAAATCCCAGTGGATGTGCACGGAGTCATCTGATTAGTGAATGACACGCTGTCGGTCTGGGGGAATGTTATGACAGGATCCACATCCTCTTTAGCACTAAGCAGATGTTCCGAATTATACTGAGCGGTATTAATCTTCTGTATAAGCAGCGAGGGAAAAGGTGTGAACAGCAACTTCCACTAAAACACAGGATTTATTATGATAGCCAGAACCATTCATTTTCTGATAGCTGCTCATTGTCATAGCGTTGACTTTTGACCGTCCACAGATGTGCACCTGTTTTAATTTACTAATGTTTAACTGAATGACATCACACACTGTTCACATACATGTACATGACTACAAACCTCCTCTGTGTTTGTGTGACCTGTGAGGACATGTGATTTCTCTAAGTTGATCCAGAGGGGGGCACTGTCTAAAAAGACATTAGAATTTACAAACACCACCAACCTGCACTATGTGTTATTGCTCTGTGACGTGTATTTAAAATGTTTTTAAACAGAATATAATACAAAAATAATGCAGCTTATACAATAAATGTGGTTTTAACTCTTTTTAAAGGGACAGTTCACCCCAAATTCAAAAATATGGATTTTTTCCCCCGTGGCCTGTACTGCTTTTTATCCACCTAGAGTTGCAGAGTTTTGGAGATCGAGATGCCTACCTTCTCAATATAATGGAACTAAATGGCACTCAGCTTGTGGTGCTCACGGCACCAAAAAAAATACATTTGAAAATTTCAAAACTGGCATCTCTTTCCAAAAATCATGGCCTGGTTACTCAAGATAATTCATAGACTTTGTGGCGAGTAGTTTCATGTAGGAACTACTTTCTTTCTGATAGCAAGAAAGTAGTTCTGACAGATTCTACTGCAGAAATAAAGTAGTTCCTACATGAAACCGCTCATAACGTCTGTGGATTATTCTGAGCAATCAGGTCATGATTTCTGGACAGAGACACTGCTGTTGAGTTTTTCAAATGTATTTCTTTTAGCTTTGAGCACCACTGGACTGGTGGCATCTAGTCGGATTAAATTGGAGAGAAGTCAGAAATCTTTATAGCTGATATCTCCCAAACTAGGCAACTCACACCAGAACAGTATAGGTGGATAAAAAACAGTACAGGCCAGAGGAAAAATATGTATTTTTGATTCTGAGGTTGAACTGTTCCTTACTACAAAAAAAAACCAAAAAAAAAACCTGACAACTGAAATATAGTGCAGGTGTAAACAGACTGTATTCCTGTAATATTTTGTGACTAACTTGTGAAACTACAGCATTTCTCTAAAATGCGAGGGCCTCAAAAATAAGCTCTCAAAATGTCACTTTGAGAAACTGCTTTAGAACACAACTTCTTATTCTGCAACAGAGCCAACACTGACCTTGCAGCTCCTACTTTTTGACGCCTAAGAGGAAATTTGATCCCTGCATCGTATACTCATTATTTATGAGGATTGAAGAAAGAGGGTTTGTTTTTTTTTCTTGTTTAGGTTTTCTTTTTTTTTTAATGACATTGGCAAAAGGAGAAGGTCCAGAGAGGCCTGACCTCATCACAGTTAGCAGCTCCTGTGTTCGTGTGGCTCACATTTGCTGTTTTATTGTCCGTCTGTTCTTGGTTTTTTGGCTAAACCCGCTTGCACTCACAGCGCAAGTGTTCTGAGATCATATTTGGATGTCGGAGTAACAATCCTCCTGAGCGGCGTGTCGAGGGTGTAAGTGGGAGTTTGCTTTCACATCAGCTGAATTTCAGCCATTTCTGCAGTGTTTTTGGGGGGTTTCTATTTCTTGTTTCAGGCTGATTGTGGTTCCAACGCTTGAAACCAGAGAAGGTCACCCTGTTTTTATTTGATCATCACTGCAGGTGGTTGTGAGTGTGTGGAGGAACCGGTGAAACACCACAGCGTTCTCCAGTAGATGGTAGTAGTGGGTAAGTCTACATGAGGTTTCAGCACTGCAGATGATGTTTGGGTAAGTTTATTCATTAATCAAGGTAACATATGAGTCAAATCCTTTGGTTTTTGAAGGACACGCTGGTGTTGTGATCAGTTACATTAATGATTATATTTGGTGAAACTTTCTCCTCCAGCAAGACCAAAAATATTCCTGTTCTCATTATTACAGAATATACTTTCTACACTCAGTGTGATGACAGTGTAGGCATTAGTCTATAAAACAAATTGTGACTGTAACTGGTTCATAGTTCAGGTGGCATGACTTACTTTGATATTAGGTAAGGCCATAAGTCCCAGCTGCAATTAGAGAATCTCCCCTCAGCTTGTAGTCACATAAGAGCAAACACTGACAAGCTAACAACATTTAACTAAAAGATACAATACAACTTAAAATAAGCTAACTAGGTGTGGCAGGTCACTCGGTGTGGCAGTGCCAACAGGAACTATAATGATTTAATAATAGAATGAATATATTGGATTAATCATTTCACTAATACGCTTATTGTCTGCTGAGTGTTTAACTAGAACAATTGTTTGCTAGCAGGAGTAATAATGTGCGTAACTGTGTAAAGGGCTGTGTTAAGGTGAAGATGTTTGTTTCCAAGTATTTTTGCCCCCTAGTGGTGAAATATTTCTTAATGTAGCTTTGTTTGTTACCTGTCATTTTAGTGTAAGTCCTGACATCAATATGAATAATAGTGAGTACATTAAAGGTTACTTATACTATCTCAAATGTTACCAACACTGTTCAAACACAGAGAAATTCGTAATTTTTTCAAAATAACGTTGCATTTCCTGCTAGCCGTTGCTAGCTAGTTGCTATAATGTCAGGGAATGCCTCAGATATGTCAGAAAGCGAGGAAAGAAGTCTGCGGACATGGGTAAACGTGGGCCAACTGTGAATAAAACTTTAATATTATCTTGTCATGATTTTTGTGTGATTTTCATCAGCCATGGTGGTTGTGTAACAGTGAAGATAACAACTCCCATGACCTCACAAAAGGTCACATTGTCAAACTATATCTATCTTTTTTTAAACCCCAAATTGGCAGAATTGTCATATTATGTGTTTAACGTAGCAAATTCCACTTTAAATTTGCATTTGCTGATTATTTGGCCACTTGAGGGCAGCAGGAACAAGCTGTAAACACTGACATAATATCACCTTGTAAAGTAAATATAATTTTTTTTTAAACTGTTAGCAAACAGTTGCTAATTCACACATCAAGCATACTGTAGCAGCATTAGCATCCATGTGGAGTTGCATCTCTGGCCACCTGTAAAATGTAAGTTAGCTAAATACTCAACTGTGTTTGCCAGCTAGTTGCTAACTTTGTCTGTCTGCCATTGCTGTGAGGATACTTGTGTACAGTGGGCTTTTGGTTAAAACAGCTGCTTGCTGTAGCTGGAAATGATGCTGATGAGAGACACTGGTGAGCCAAAAAAGTCAAGCTGACATACTTGCAAACCCTCCCGATTTTCCACCATTGGACACCATTTCTTCCTTTTAATGATCACAACCTGTTTCTGACACTGTACAGCATGTATAAGCCCTGTTTGACTCTAAAAGTCTACTGTGTCCACCTGGACAACAACACAGCTACACCAAACCAGACTTCCTAAGAAGAATTCCTGTTTCTCAAAGAAAGTTTTAGAGAACAGAGGGATGCATTCGTAAAATTATTCTGAATTATTTCCTGCAAATTGAAACTAAAATTAAAATTAAAATGCTGCTCCAGTGTACTTATTTTCATTCTTTAAACATTACAAGAATGCAGAACACAGTCTCTGGAGCTCAAACTCCTTCTTTGCTGAGATCAGACTTTATATCTGCGTCTCACCTGCGAACGTTCAGATGAAGAACCGCTGAGCGTAATGTTTTCATGAGTTAATGATTTCCTCTGTGAACAGAAACACGCACACAGGAAAACTGAATTCTTCATACCTGTTAGGACGCACATGCCTCTCAGAGCTTTAACTCTGCTCAGGCTCATGTTCTTCCAATTTTCTTTAAAGGCAGCAAATCCAATTGATACTGTTCCTAACTAAGATAAAAGAGCCAGTTGTTTTGGCCTGATGTCATCTCTAACAGTAATGAAATTGTCTCCGTGTGGGGGAATCTGGTAAAAGTTTAACACAGATGAGATGTTCTGACAGTATATCTGAATACAAAGATTTTAGGTTTAAAATTCATTGCACAGATGGCCTTTAATGAAAAAGCAGCCTTTAATTTAATAGGTAAGATATTTAAACATGTTCCAGCCAGATGCATTTTTTACAGTCTTTTTCTAAATGCCAGGCACAGCATGAATCAGAAAAGCATAGAGAATAGAGAATGTCTCATATTCTAATATTATTCTTAAACTTTTAGCCCTTCAAATATTTTTCCCACTGCGTGTCCACATGGGTGTGCGCCTTTGTCCGTGGGTGTATAACCCGTGTCTAAATTGTCGACAGGATTGTTTCCAGGAGGTCATAATGAAACACAGATCATTTCATCGCAGCGTAAACTAATAAAGGAGGACAAACAACGGCTCACGAACATAATCAAACCTGACGACAAGTGACAGGCGAGCATTAGGTGCGTTTCACAAAATTAACGTTTAAGTCCACGGCGGGGCTAAAAGTCACATTTGAAAGGGCTATGAGTGGTTCATGGAAGCGATTATGTGGCTGGCCTGTGGCCCTGTGAAGACCCTCACAGAGACACAAGGTCAGGGGTCACGCAGACCATTAGCGGCATCATTATGGGGCTTCGCTTCACATTTACATGCTGCAGACGGAACAGAACCAGAGCTAGAACTGAAACAAAGACAAGATTAGGGTCCTCAGAGCTGTCAGGAACACTCCGAGGCAACACACCAGTATTTAGTATATGTGTGCATATGTGTGTAAGAGCATTAGCCACTTGCCGTCATTTCCCCCACTTCATTAGAGATCTATCTCTGCAGAAAGCGAGCTTTACGTGGCAGCTGAATACATACAATTCTTCATAATCCAGTTGATCTCTGAGATGTTTGCTCGAGCTTTAGCGGGCTTGATTTCCCCGATAACCCACTTTGGGGAGGCTTAGATGTGCAGCATAATGTGTCGGAAAATAATCTTAGGAAAGAACACCATGAAACGGTCGGTTTAAAGAGTTCAGGGTTGAGTTACAGTTATCAGCTAACAATAGCGCCATGTGATCATATGATCCTCTTGATCTCTTTGGCTCTCCTGATAATTTAGCCAAAATGAGCAACGTGTTTGCGGTGTCCGTCGTCTCTGGTGCACTGTAAAACATCACG
The DNA here is from genome assembly GCA_027495735.1 of Lutjanus campechanus. NCBI lineage: Eukaryota > Metazoa > Chordata > Actinopteri > Lutjaniformes > Lutjanidae > Lutjanus > Lutjanus campechanus. Next base: position 16,661 of record JAJHUR010089795.1, read on the forward strand.
CAGGAATTCAGTGGAATCAACATCTGTTCTCATTAAAGCTACTGCAGGGAACTTTCATATTTTGTTGATTCTGGAGGCCCCACTAGTGGTTGTGTTTCCATTGACATTAATAATAAATGAAATAGCAAATCATTTTACTGATGGTCTTGTTTGCTCATGTAGGTCATAGAAAGGCATCAGTATTAAACTGAGATTTCACAATCAATCAAAAAGTCCTTGTAGTAGCTTTAATTAAAGATAACATAATAATATATATTTGTTGAATCAATTTTAATCTTATAAACCTGACTTGTTCTGACTTGAAGTCTTTTGAGTTGATTAAATGTACCACTGTGAGTTCACTCAGCTCAATAAATTAAGTGTCAAAAGAAAGCAGAAGTCCCAGCATGCAACTGTCTGAGAGATAAAACTCTTCAGACCCCACTTTTGTTTAGTTTGAAGAAAATATACAAGATGGAAACTTGCTGTGTGTCTTTATTGAGTCCCTCCAGGATTTGGCAGGCTATTTTGGAGGGTTGTTGTGGCCGATTACACTGCAGCTTTTCTTAAAAAAAAAAGAAAAAAAAAGTGATGCATGGTGCAATGTTTCAGGCTTTTTTTTTTTTTTTTTTTT
>JAJHUR010089796.1:0-15526 GCA_027495735.1 Lutjanus campechanus
TTTAATAATGGGTATCTGCGGATATCTTGACCCATACAATAATTCTATCTACATATATCGGTGTTTAACTCAAGTTAACTGCTTTGAGCTGGTGGCCGCTGGCTAATTACTGAAGCAAATCTTTAGTGACATTACAGCAGTACAGTGAATACACTTCATATAAACTGGACAATGCAATATTGTGAAATAAAGAGGGAGAATCAAGTTATTGTGCTACCTGAACCTTATAGCAGCAATACCCTATTTGATCATACATTATCAGTGACTTCTGCAGTGCTAAAGTCAGCTAAAACTTTACAGAGGATGAGTTGTTGTCAGTGTGAGTAACCCTATCTCTATCACTGTCCCTTCCTCTGCTCAGTGTGTGTGTGACGCGCCCTCAGTGATACACAGAGCAGAGGAGAGGAGAGGAACATATGTGACCATCCATGCCGTTCTCCCAAGGCAGTCATGGGAGAAACACTGCTTTGATTTCCAAAAGATTGACACTTGGTGTAATTTTTGACTTTAATTCTTTGGCCTGTTGGGGGTGCCTGCGAGCTCTGTACAATTATAGGGGAAAGACTGCTAAATTTTGAATAAATGTGTATCTGACTGACACACACAAACACACACACACACACACACACACACACACACACACACAGCTGTAGCCTTCATAAATGAATTTTTAACAAGTTAGATTGAAGTTGATGCTAATTCTGTAGGTATTAACAGTCATGCCAGTATGACAGCCATGACCCTCTGCCACCCATGTTTGTCACTGTAACCGGTGAAAGTGGCAGTCAGCACTGGCTTAAGTGAGAACTTCGCTGAAAGTTTTGTACACTGCTGTTTGCTCATAAGAGTGGAGCGAAAACAGCTTTTGTTACCATTGCAGTTCAGTGGATGTTTCGCCAACACGTGTGTCAGAGTCCATCACTGGTGGCACAAAATCATTTTCCACATTTGCACACTCTAAATTTCACTTGCATCTACCGTAAATAAATGAACTGATTTCCTGTACACTGATTCATTAACATATGCTCAGACTTAAGAATGGATCGGGACATCGCTAGCTAAATGTAGGGCCGCAACTATTGATTACGTTCGTTACTGATTTATCTGCTGTTATTTTCACAATTAATCGATTGACCATTTAGTCCATAAAATTTTGGGAAAAAAATCGTGAAAAATGCTCATTACATTTTCCCAGAGGTCAAAGTGACGCCTTCAAATTGCTTCTTTTGTCCTACCAACAGTCCAAAATCCAAAGACTCTTTATCTACTGGCAGAAATGTCAACACAGCAAACCCTCACATTTAAGAAGCTGGAACCAGAACATGACATTTTTGAAAATCGACTAATTATTGCAGCTCTAGTGATCAGACATTTATATTTACCTATGTTGATTAAATATGTATCTGACACACTAAAAGAACAGCTGCACAGTAACCGATCCTTAAAAATGGCTCAGGTTATCCTTAGCAATGCAAGGAGAAATGACATACATGTTTCAACATTACTGCAGGATTCAGTGACAATCCTTTCAGTGAATGTATTTATTCTAAAAAACAAAGCAGCGTCTTTATTCTTTATCGCTTTCTTTCTATTGTTCGTATGTTCTCCCACTTGCATTTCCTTCCATAAGACTATGTCTCTGGAGTGTTCCTAGTGCAAAGACGACATTGGAAAGCAAAGCACAGACCTTGAGGTATTCTACTTCATGTAAAAACATGGCACAGGCCAACTCTGGCTAAGCTGCTCTAAGAACAACAGAGATCTGCCTGAAATGTAAACAGCTCAAAGTAACAACATGCACGTTCAGATAAACAAGCAGGATGCCAAGGATGCAGCAAAAATGCATTTTTCTAAAAGAACAAAAAACAAAGGAAAGACAGTTGACCACTCTTGGAAGGTTATGCTGGACTGAACCTGTCTTAAATATTACAAAACAAGATCCACTGGACTCCTGTTTAGAGTTGAAAATGTTCTGCCACACATCTGACAGGCATCAGTCCTTCTGAGCAGTGGGGAATTTTCCCAGCCTTGACCTCTGTTGGTGAAGTTGTTGGCCATGTCATGTCCTCCAGGTTGTGAATGGAACTAAGCTGTCTGAGAGCTGCCAAGATAAAGATGTTTGCCGACAAGGGATGTGGCGGCTCCCCCTGCCTCTGTTAAGTAAGGGTTGCTCCAGCTTGATGCATGCAGTCTCCTCGATGTTTCTTTCAAACTATTATGTGTATGTTATGATGCTCAGAGCTGTGTTTGCAGTCTTGTGGGTGTGTAAACTACTGAGTCTTGACCCAAGGGGCTCACTCTTCTATGCTGCAGCATGCATTTAGGGGCTGTTTACTGACATTGATATATAAGTTGGTGCACTTTTCTCTACACTTAACAAAATAGACAGTGCTACTGCATTTTATCCTTTGGTAAGAGGTTGTTTGGTTAAACCAGGTATCGTCTCAGCATGCCCTTATATCACATCAAAAAGAGAAGAGATGCGTACCAACAAACTGACCTTTCTGAACTCTGCAGTCGCTCCAAAAGAACAAGATAAACCTGACGACAAGCCGCACAGGAAACCTACAAATACAAACAAGTGCAACCTTTTTCACCTGCAACTTCCACTGGAAACAAACACTAAGACTAACCCAGACCTCACACCACCAGGTGGACAACGTGTCCACAAAAAGGGTCTAACGACAGGGAACACAGTCACATCAAACAGGCTTTGGATTCCTGCTGTTACCCTCACTGGGCTTTTATCACAACAACAACAATACCCAAAATGAACAGCAGACCAACAGAGAAAATGGATCACGGCATGAAACGGGGCTGTTTTTTCATTCTGTGTAACAAGGAAGTTACACTTGACTGTTGCCATCGACGACACCCAACTGTAGAAAGCATTAATGGATAAGCATGGTACGCTGTTCACTGACTCTTGCAGCTCATGTAAATAAGAAGCAATTTATAGTTTTAACGCATCCATGGTACACTACATCTCTCTCAACACTTTTTTATCAGTGACACACAGACCTTTAAAGGGATAGTCCGGATTTTTTGACACTTGGTTGCATGATGTATGAGTGTATTAGCCACAGTGGATAGCAGTTGACATGCCCCCAGTTTGAAGAAGCAGAGAGGGGCACCAGCACAGAAGGTACACACTTAACTACTGTGGACGGGGTAAGCAGAACAACATATTTTAGCCAGTTTAAAAAAAGGTTCACCTAAAAAAATCTGTATCAGTTAAAGTGTGTCCTACATTTAGAATATTTTTAACATTTTATTTTGCCATCAGCCTTTTGTCAACAAGAAAGTTATATAAACCAAGTATCGCTCTCTCCAAACCAACCAGACTCCATGGGCAAAATCAGTAATTCTACCTTGCAGAATAAGGGAATTGCTGGGTTACCACTGCCTTGATCTGTACTTGTATTATTGTGTGACTTTGGTAGATCCAAACTGTCATTTTAATACATTAAGGTTACACAACAGCACAAACAAATTAACAAATGGAGGAAGTGGTAGACCAGTAACTCCTGTATTCTGCAAGGTAAAGTTACTAATTTTGCCCATGGTGGGTTTGGAGAGAGCGATATTTGGCTTAAGTAATGGTGGTTTACCATTGTAAAAGGCTGTCTGATGGCAAAGTAGAAGGGTAAAATATTCTAAATATAGGTTACACTTTGTAAAACTGATGTTGATTCTTTCGGCAGGTGGCTAAAATACATTTACTCTGCCAACAGGCATCAACTTTAAGTAATAAACTGACAAGTATCTCATATAACCCCACTTCATATAATCCAAACTATTCCTTTAAATGCATGTACAGCATAGAAAAGTGAATGGCTCAGGTTAAATTCAGCAGCATCCGCAGGACTAAAAACACTTATCATAATGCACATGTTAGATGGAAATGGTGGAAGGTTTGAAATACAGCGTGTCAAACTCAAAGAGCTCTTACCAAAGAAAGAGAGGAGGCATTATGCATGTGCTGAATACAACATATTCATAAAATTTTTAGCTCAGTATTGGTGACCCAACACATATAAAAGAGTCCTGTACTTATATTATCTAAACAACAACGGTAAACATTAGGTTTTAGTGTCAATTTCTCAAAATTAAAGCACAAGTGTTTGCTCTAATTCAACCTTTATGCAGGGATATTTGTCATAGCGGTGACAGAGATGTAAATTTCTCTACTGAAAGGCTCTGGACGCTATTATGCAATAACTCAGTGCTGCCATAAGATCTCTTGCTGTTCTACTGGAGAAATGTAGTCTCCTGCTGGTCCTGCACAATCACCTGGAATGTTGTTCTGTCAATCCATGTGTTGTATAATATAGGAAATCGCTATAACTCAGTCTTTACAACAGTAAGGGCAGTAAAAGCAGCTAAAGAGCTGGGATCTGTTGACAAAAGGCTGCAGGGTCAAAGACCCAATATGGCAGAAATTTTAAATGTGAATTTACCTTAAAGGGAGACTATGCAACTTGTGGAAGAAGTAATAAGACGATCTTCCTCTCACAAATGCAAAGCTGAATTCACAAGCAATACAAGGAACACATAAATTCAAATACAAGTTCTAATTTGACCCACCTGATGTACTCTGTAGGTACAAGTCTGCCATTAGCTGCTTGTTTCAGGCGACATCCACTATCTGTGTTTTCAAAGTTCCAGAGAAACAACAGCCTCCAAACTAGCAGCAACATACACACTGAAAATGGTAAATTAGCACCTGGGTTACTAACAATGGGCTTCATGCAAGTACATTTTCGTATTCTTATCTTGGATTTCTCTCACTTTTTTTTCGTATAAAGGGCCCGTACGAACACACCACGTCAGATTAAACAAACGCTCGTAACTTCAGAAAACGGTGTAAATTATCCACCTGTGCATATTTGAGTGCACGTGCATGAGACTTGTAAATTAGCATAGTTAACGTCCTAATAATACCATATAAGGCTATGCTTCCTGTTCCATATGTCAGGACGTATTCTTTCATGAAAATGGCATCAAAGAGTAAAAAGAAGAACTTCACATGTTTAGGGTGTGATGTCCTGCTTTCAGAGATCCATAAAGAAAAATCTCTCATTTTAACAGCATCAGTAGTGGAATTAAAAGACCTGCTAAAGCAAAGAAACGGGAAAAGCAAGTGCTGTTAATGCTGTGTTACCTGAGGGTCGGACTGTTACTGAAATAAAGAAGAAATGTCTCGATATGAAAATGTCTTCAGAGATAGAAAAAAATGACTCGCCACAGCCACAGTAAGGGGTTTTTTCTGACCTCTTGACTTGACTGTCACTTGTGCTACAAGATTATGTTTTCACATTTAATTGTTCCAGTAAATGGCACTCATGACCACAGTGGCTGCTGTTCTGCAAAGGTTACATAGAGTCACTTTAAAGACAAACTATGCAAGAGTTTCCACCAAAAAACGATGCACAGACAAATATATACAAAAATGATCCCTCTTAATCATGACTGACAACCCACCAGAAGTGTATGGTCGTGCCTGCATCTGCAGAGTCCCTGCCGTCTGTCCGTATGTTCTCATTTTCTCATTATTTTGCTGAGCTCAGGACACTTGATCAACCCAAAATGTCAGTATAAGATGTCCTGGGAATGAGACTCAACAGCAAACTATCTTTTTTGGTTCCATTAACAAATGGCTTCTTATTCTACCTTTAAGCAAAGATCTTCACTTGCTCATCCTACATTCAGTGGTTGACTGTCAAAATGCGTTTAGCAGTTTACAATATCCATTCAAATGAACCAGAACATTTATTTGACTGAATTTGATAAGGTTTTGTGATTTCTATCTTTAACTTCAATTGCTAAAGTTATATCAAATGAAATTCAAACAAAAGCATGATTGTATGCCAATTCCTATGCTCACTGTTACCAACATATTGGCTCACTTGTGCTGCATTTGCTAACTTGAACTGAGCTATTGAGAGGAAATTTCCAACTAAATGCGTACTCATTCATTCGTGACTGCATTCCATTGCTGCGACAGAGGTGGAGTGAGCTGGGGTCGCTGGTTCTGAGAGGGATTTCAGCAGGGCTGCAGGCAGGAGAGGGATGCTGTGAGAGGACTGATGGGGGCACAGAGCCCCTAATGCACTTCCTTTTAAATATGAAGCTGCACATTAAGCTTTCATAGGCTTCCCACTGCTCCTCTTATCTAGAAAACTGGCGAGCCAAGCTGCACGCACACACTTATGAGTAAAGACAAACACGCTTATACACTCAAATACACACACACACACACACACACACACACACATGCACAGTGGATACAGGCAGAGCACAAGTGAACAGCCCAGACAGAGCAAGGTACAATATTTAAGGTAAATGCAGTCAGCCATATCCTAAAAATAGTACGTTTAAATTATTTTGAGGCCTGTTGGTTTTCTTCAAAATAAAAAAAAGACTATAAATCTATTGGGATACTAGAATAATGAAATAAAACATCACTCAATCGACTCAAGCTCCAATCGGCAGTGATGAAACATCACTGCAATGAAGGCCTGTCACATCCGTAACTTCTGCAACTCTTTTTACCCTTTTTTCCATCCATATAAATGTGCTGGCCTGGTTTGACTTGGTTTGACTCAGCACATCAGCTGAGCACCACAGAGTTTGCACCCACTTGAAGGTGAGCATTTAACTGATGACAAGCTTGTCCTGAGTCCTGCAGCTGTAACGCCGGGTTCACACTGGACGCCGAAGCGCCGCGAAGCGCCGCGAAGCGCCGCGAAGCGCCGCGGAACAGACTTCGGTTCCTTTCGGCGCTCATGTTAAACAATGGTGTAGTTCACACTAGAGGCGCCGCGCCGCGAAGCGCGGCCTGCACGAATGGTTTCGGCGTCTGGTCTATTTTGTTCGCGAGCCGCGAGCGATCGCGTCAATCTTGGCAGGAAGTCACCCAAAGAAAAACGAGATAATCCGGTGAATTTTCAAAATAAAGCAATTTTCTAAATAAAACACAGCGATTGACTAATGTTATCATAGTTGTGTACGTTTAATGTATTTGTCAGTATCTAAACATAGCGTGCGAGAGGTTAAAACACACACACACACACACACACAGAAAAGAGAGATGGTGGGGCTGGCTGCAGGAGGTGGGGTGTCAAGACAAACAGGGAGAGCGAGAGAGAGGGACAGAGACTGTTGCCAATGCAATTGGATCAACAAGTAAGTATAGCCTATTGTTTGAATCAAAATGTGTCCCACAAGTTCTGTGCAAATTCAAGTGCCCTCTTGAGATTGTGAAATATATGGCCTCTGTAGATTAAATAATGGCCTAGATATTCAACACTGTGTGACCAAACTTAGCTACTACTTTCATTCACGGATAAATAAAAGAAGTGGACAAACTGGGTACAGTCAGGAAAACATGGCATTATAATTTTATGAGGTTATCCATGATGTAAAAAGCAGCTCTAAACAACAGCTGAGGAGCAGAAGCGCTTCGGAGAAATGCGCGTCTGATATGAACAGGAGGGCTGCAGCGAGCTCCCAATTTTCGGCGGCGCTCCGCTTCGCGGCGCTTCTCATCCGGTCTGAACACGGCGTAACACAGTAGATAAACACTATCACTTATTTTAAATTCTTCTTAGTAAAATTACCCTGACATTTTATCTAAAAGTTTTTATTATGAAGCAGCAAAATCAGGAATCAACAATAACTTGACACGATGAAAAACTAAAATAGGGCAGATAACTAAAGTACAAACAGCAAGGCAGGACAGAAACTAAACTTCAAACCACAGAGATTCAGTTAGAAGCCACAAAAGTATAGAGAGCTGAAAACACAGAGGCTTTCCAAAACGCATTTTCTATGCTCTCTTGCACAAACATGAGTTAAATCTCAGCTTTCCAGTGATACATAAGAAAATAAAATAGAAGAGTCACCTGTGTACTGGCAATGTAAAAGCAGGCATCACCTATTTAGAATTATTTTACCCATGCTTAGAAAATCTGCCCACATGTGCTAATTTTGGTGTAAAAATTGTATTTTATCTGTGCTTTCAAAATTGCAAGCTAATTTTAGATAGCAAAACCCATCTTCAAAAGCTTCTTGAAGTTGAGATGAAATGAGAAATACCTTTTCAAACCTTGTAAATCACATTCCAACAAAAATCTACAAAAAATCCATGTCTTTGTATTCTTTTTCTTTCTTCTTTTTTTAAATGCCTTTAATGGACAGGACAGCTGAAGATATGATGGGAAATGGGGAGAGAGAGCGGGGGAATGACATGCAGAAAAGGGTCACAGGCGGGATTCAAACCCACAGCCGCTGCAGAGGACTCACAGCCTCCGTACACGGGGTGCGCGGTCTACCAACTGAGCTACATAGGCACCTGTCTTTGTATTCTTATATGACAAAATATGATGTAAACTTGAACCAACCAATTTTCAAGACAGACACACCCACTTTTAAACATTCCAATAAAACTAGTCCCAATGTTACATCCTGCCTCCCCATCCTGTTTCACAAAGAAATATGTCATGATATGAAAGTTAGATACTGTGTAAATGCCATTTCATCTGGACTCTAGGCTTAAGAGGTATTTCCAAAAAGTATCATCACTTACTTTGCTTGGTGAAATGAAATTAAGGGGTAAATTAAGGAGTGCTTCCTACCCCTCTATGGGATGTTTTATTCTTAAGTAACAAATCATTTGGAAAACACCTCTTTAGGTGAAGGCTTGTTTGATGGATTTAAGATCATGCTTTTGAGAAACAGGGCCCTAACGTGTCTTTAATTATTGAATAGCTCTTGTCATCAAGGAAAGAAATATCCAAGGACTGAAGCCATAAAATCCTTTATGAAGTCTGACGGTTTATTTTTACCTATTGTCAACAGTCTCGCTTTCAGAATAGGCTCACTTTTCTTTCAAAATAGTGGACATCTCATTTTGGCATGAGAGTCTTCTTTCAGACCTTCGGAGGATTGAGGTCGTTCAGGAGAATCAAATATTAAAAGCACTGAGAGGCATTGCATTTTTTCACGTTCCACATTCCATTTGTTTACAGAGACTGAAATGACATAGTGGCGGCGTTCATTTCTATTCAGTGGGCGATTTTCAGGGTCAGAGGTTTAGTCAGCTGAGTCTTCAGAATTCATAACTGCTTCACTAGCAGGGCAAAGAAACCCTGGAGATTTTGATGTATTGATTTGGAGACCAGCTAAGAGAGCGAGCAGATAGACACACACATGCGCGCGCGCGCACACACACACACACACACACACACACACACACACACACACACACACACAAACGGTTTCAGTCTGCTACTGATTTTTTATTTTTAAGAGGAATAGCACAGAATTGAGTTTCTGATATATCTTGAAATAGAGAATCTCTTGCCATTTACATAAAAGATGGGCATCTCTGTTTCAGGTGTGTATTTATTATATATATCATTTAACTTTATGTGAGATTGAGAAGAAATGTGTGACCACTTGATTTTGAATAATAGCATCAACAAATAACTAAAATGACCATATCCTGGTGTCTTTTTTATCATTTGATTAAAGTTGGGATTGACAGTATATTTTTGGCATCATTGGGCAAAAGTGCCATAGTAACCTTTAAGCATCATTTAATTAAATTGCTGTGAGAGGAAACTAAACTTCAGCTCCTCCTCTTGGATACATTTTCAGGCTTTAGAAAATCTAGCAAGTGGTGGAGACTTTGGCAAGTCACAGGTCGATATTATAGTTGATTATTGAGTCTCATTAGGGCTGTGGCGGTACGGTGAAAAAGCAACATTTTTCACTGGGATGGCACTTTAACACGACTGTCAAAATAATTGCATTTTATTGGATTTTATTAAAGGTTACTGCCCCATGAGTTGCATGGCTCCTTTTAGGAATAGGGCAGTTTGTAATGTTTGTGTGCGGCTTTCAAGTGAGGGAAATGGAGGAGCAGATAGTGCTGCTAGTGGAGTGAGGAAAACGTTAGCAGTAAGTTGTCACTTTGGCAGTAAATGTACAGTACAAGTTACAGTGTGTCAGTTAATAAACACTGCAGCTTCTCAAGACCAAGGAAAGTCTCATCCTTTACTTCCCTCATTCCCAAAACATAAGAATATGATGACCCGGGAGTGAGAGTCAAACATCAGTCATCTTTGTGCCACCAATTCAGAGTGTCAGTAATTTGACAACCTCAAAATGAGATTCTACAATCAACTATCTTTGTTCAGAATAGCTTATAGCTACTCCACAGTATATAAAATCTCTCTTTTTTTCAGTTTGGAAGTGTATTGTGTGGAAGGGATAGTGCAGTGTGTGTGCACATGGTCATATATATTTGTGTGTGTGTGTGTGTGTGTAGGTGCATGCTTGTACAGACAGGTTAGCAAAAGTGTGTATTCTCCGAGCTGTCAGCGTCCAAGCTACTGTAATCCTGTAAGTCCAGACACGGAGATTGTGGCACGAACACACTGCCACTGCTGCAGAGAGATCTGCCAGTGCACCCCATGTCTCTCACTGCCTCTGACTAAGTCTCTGCACTCCTGTTTTATTCATGCTCCTTCTGGAAAGGAGAACACAAGATCAGGTGTCTGGTGTGTGCACATGTGTGTACATTCATGAGGCTGCTATGTGCACATTCAGTATGTGCCTCTCACCAGAGGAATACATCCTGCTTTTGAAAATGTTCTGAATAATCAATACTTGAAACTTTGAAGGGAAAAAACATGGATTCTGAAATAGATTTACCTCTTCTGTATACCTGAGCAACATATACAGCAGCTGCCATACATCCTCATCACAGCTGCACAAGCACACTCACACAAGCACCAACCAAGTCATCTGAGATGAATGACATTGTTTTAACACTTGTTTTAAGTAAAGCAGCAGACCCTATTTTAAGTCCTTCAGCACCACAGTTTCCCATGGTGCTGGGTGATTGCTCTGGTGTTAAACCAAAGTGTTGCTACATCAGTTTGAAGGAGAAAAACAGGAAGGCTGTGGAGCCACGGACAGAATGGCCCTAAGTCAGGGAGACAGAAAGACAGAGGAAAGAAACAGAAATGAACAAACACAGAAAGAGACGCAAAGAGAAAGAATAGAGGAGTCGGAGGGAGGTAGAGGGAGAGGCACAGAGAGAATGAGCAAGTGAGCGGTGAAGGGAGGGAGAGGTCCCTGCTGAGCAGTGGCTGTTGAGTGAATTTATTTGAGCTGTGGCCTCTCAAGTGAATCCCCTGAATGGGAGTAAATAGACAGCAGGCACTACAAGGCGGCCTTGCCTCACATCAGCTGGTGAATGTAAGAGAGGAGGAGGATGGCAACAATACAAGGGAGCTAACAAGTTCACAACAGTGCAGACTTAACAACACAATAAATAAACAATATGGCAGCACACAGGATTAAAAAAGTTACTTTGTCGTGATTTAAGCAGTACAAACAACAACAACAACAACAACAAGGAGCATGCAAGAGAATCAATGATAGCACATTCACAGAGCGGACAATTGTAGGTGCACATTAAACAAAGAAGGTCTGTTTTTAGAAATCCTGTTTTGCTTACTCTCTGACGAAAGATATAAGAATGCTAAGCATGCTGAAAGCACGGGAGACGAGTGGCGCCATGCCATTGTTCTGAAGGCCCATTATTCCAAAACCCCAATCGTCCAAAATATGTCCCACTTGACCAAAAACCCATTTACCCGACAGCCCATTATCTGTCATGTTTTATTCATCATCTTCCAAAGGCCCATTGTTTCGAACGTATGTACCTAACTTAACTGACGTAACTGACATACTTATTTTAATCCAAACTCTGATTTTATTTTCCTAAACCTGTTTTGCTACCTAAACCTAACCAAATTGCGTCTGTTTCAGTGTTTACCACATGTTTATTATTGTTATCATGACAGCGAAAGTCACCTGACTAGAGCTGTGACAATGCCCGCATTACTGCAGTCATGTGATCAGGGTTGAGCTCATTACCATCATCACTGCAAATTTTATGTTGAAGATCCAATCTCATGTTATTCTGTTGCAGAATCAAGGCCTTTCACTGCAGTCAGAAAAAATCCATACCATCGCAGCCCTACAGCTGATTATAATGATGAAGGTCATCTGATTATTGTTACCATGCAACAACGCTCGCCTGATGTTTGTGTGTCAAAATACACTAAGATATTGGATTGTTTTAAAAAAGGAGAGTCAGAATGTGTACTTTGAAAACAATAAGACTTCAGAGTAGTGGACTGTCAGACAAACGGGCTGTCTTAGTCCAATGGGACATTTTTTGGATTATTAGGGTTTCGGAACAATGGGCCACCAGGACACCGTGGAGTCCCCAGACAAGCACCCTGGTCTTTTGTGTATCTTCACTAACACTAAACATGGCTTGTTCTTTGTTTTATACCTAATTAATTCTCAATTTGTGTTAGCTTTCAACACAGCACAAGTTATTTTATAGTATAAATATAAGTATTCCATTATTTTGCAAGCATATCATCATTCTTCAGCCTCTGTTTCAATTCCAAATCCTCTTACAGTTTTGTTGTTGCTCACAATCCATATTACAAACAAATGATACATCAAAATAAATGGCGTTGAGTAAACCTGCACTACTGGTAGCAATTTCTTGGACATTTTTCACAAAAATTATAGTAAAACACCTTCCCCATCAAACAAAAACTAAAGGGAATAATAGAAAAACTGAATGCAGGCTCAGTAAAAAGCATTTATAGGCCAGTATAGGATGATGATCATCATCATCATTTCAAAGCTTAAGAAGAAGAGGAAGAAGAAGAAGATATAAATGTGCACTGGTAAGAGGTCAGGTGAGCAGCCTATTCCAAAGCAATATAGATATGCAATGGTTATTATGTCTCTCAATCAAGGAAAACCATCTGACCTTATCATATAAAATGCAGTGGTGAGCATTGTCATTATCTACAGTAATGAACCTGAGAGATGAAATGTAAACACAATCTAAGGCCCTGAGAAGCAGCGTGATTATAAATGGAATCATAACAATCTTCTTCATATAACTCAGAGGAAAGTAGACTCTGTTATTGTGTAAAAGGGAAGCTGCAGTTTACAATAGGGATGATTTTCGATGTGAAATATTCTTATAATTTGGCCAAATGAAAATAAATGTATATTCTGTGACCACCTAGCAGCCACCGAGGGACACCACAGCAACTACCCAGAATGGGCCTGTTGCACCAACAGGACTTATGCCTGGTCTTAAGCTAAGTCAGTCATAGGTTCGCATTCTAAGTCTGACCTAATAGTTTCTCACTAATAAAAGACAGGGTTTAAATCTCACGCCTGGTCAGGAGCAGGTGTGAAGTCAAAATCTTGGCTGATTAATACAAATATATACAGCCTCTGGTCATGAATATTTTCCACTCTGTGCCACAAACACTTAAAGAGATGTGCTATATAACAGAACTGTGAGGAAAATTAATGCAATATAGGTTGGAAATTAATTATGTTCAGTCAGAAATAACTGCGTGCAATGACGGGCGCTCCACTGATCTGTCCAGCTGACTTTTAGGTGCCAGTAATGAGGTATATAATTTCTCAAGACAAAGAGTAGCCAACATGCTGGGACAAATGGACAGAATGTGTTTTCTTTACACAGAGGATTAAGTAACATAGTAAAGTATAAAATTTGTTGAATTTACAAGGAGGCCCAAATAATTAAGAATTTATTATCTGCAGCATTTCACACAGTTTATTAAGTTTCTCCTCACTCAACAACTCCAACAATTGTATGTTTGGGAAGTCTGGGGATATTGCGTTTTCTAGTTCAATGGTGAAATCATCTGAAACAGACAGTGTGCTCACCAACATCTGCCCATCTATTTTATTTGAACAACCATTTATGTCTTCCAATATTTCTCTCTAAGTTGACTGCTTATTTGTTATTACATTGCACTGCTTGGCAGTCAGCATTTTCTTTTGCTGGTTGGTCAGCTCTAGATTTTCTTACCTCAATGCAAGATGAAATAGCCTTTTCTTTATTTTTGATACTCTAAAATGTTGCCATTAATTAGAAATGATTAGCTACAAATCAGCAAGACAGCGGGAGGTTATTAATGCCTCCTAGCAGCGTGCCTGCAAGGCAACAATTATAAGCTTGAGGGCATTCACATGAACACTTGTTGCCAAGACCAAGCGTAGTTTAGGCTAGGCTTAAGTTTGCTGGTGCAACCGACATAAAGTCCATTCCAAAGACTAGTCTCAACAGTTCGGACCAGGCTTAGTAAAGACCAGTTGATGCAACTTGCTCAATGATGCCTGCCAAACACCCACAGCAACAACTTTTTCAATTCTCTGTGTGTCGAGTTTCACACTCCAGCATAAATGTAAACAAGTGGTTGCCTCAGTGGGTAGGTCCTTAATGAAAAACCTAATGGTATGCTGTGGGGAATTATAGGCATAGATTTAAAGTATACAAGATCTGTAGTTTATGGGATTAAATGTGCAAATCCATGACATAACTAGACTTGAAAACTAACACATCCCACAGCAGACGTGCAGTAGATACTGCAGACCTCTTTTACGATAGTATGTTACAGACATGTAACCTCTTTGCCCACCTGTGAAGCTAGAACAACACTAGCATGATAAAGTTAGAAAATAGGACGTAGAACCTATCCTATTTGTCAGTAATCTTATTTTTTCTCAGAATGGTCAAAAGTTTTCATGCCAGAGTGTTTGTTTCTATAAATTTTGTTCTGATGGCATTTCTTTTTCTGCTGCCACGTGTTTTTCTCTCTAACCTGCTGTCTCTCTGCCCCTTTCACCCTCGCCGTGCCTCTCTGTCCTTGTCTTCCCTCTGTATATAAACGTACTCTGTACAAGGTGGCTGTCCACGCCTCTGTGACTAAGTGACTGGCAGTGACAAGCGACAGCTCCTCTCACTTTCTGTGTGTTTGTGTGTGAGGAGGACTATGTGTGTGAGTACTCCTGGCCTCTCTGTCTAGATTCCTGCCTCCTTTTATATGTCTACCTGTCTAGGAACAAATCAACATCCCCTACTTAAAAAAATAAATAAAATAAACCCTCAAGCTGAAATGGCGGAGACAAATAAGATACGCCCACAAGTCCTCATTCTTTCACTCTTCATAACTGCATCTTTCAAAAAAGTAAATAAAACAGAAATCTTGTGAGCTGGTACGCCATTGGCAAATCTTTTTGATCTGTGTCCATGCATGTGTGTGTGTGTAACTGTGTGAGAGATGACCGCTGGGTGACACCATAGTTGACAAAGAAAAGCAGAGAAATCCAATGAATATGTTATCTGTCAGAAAATACAGCATGTGCTGCTGCTGCTCAGTGTGTGTGTGTGTGTGTGTGTGTGTGTGTGTAAACACAGTGTTTATGTCAGCGAGAGTCTGGTCCTGTGTCAGCTGGCACAGACAAGCATGGCATTAGGATTTTCAGATTTAGCTAATCTCAGAGCAGCCATTCTTTCTAGTTGCCAGTTCAGCAGTACAGCGACACAGCGGAGCTTCAGACGCTACCTTCTGAGATGCACTGCATTTCGGGTGCA
>JAJHUR010089797.1:0-10267 GCA_027495735.1 Lutjanus campechanus
ACTCAAGAAAAGTACAAGTACCAGGAATTTGTATTTAAGCGCAGTACTTGAGTAAATGTACTTTGTTACTTTTCAACACTGGTTATCACACTGACAAGAGGATTTTAATTTTTTAATGTCATGAATATTTTCCTTGACGTCAACTACAGTGGTACAATTTAGACTTTTCATTAAGATGATGTTAAGATGTCAAGTTGTCATAAGAAAGACGTCTCAAACAATGTCAACTTGACAATAAAAATGACATTATTGGCAGAAAGAAGCTTCATGACAACTGTCATAAACATTCATTGAAACCTCCTTCATGTTCATGATAGGTGTCATGTCATGTTTTTTTGTTTGAATAATCTATTTATTATTTTTTATTATTTTGCCACAAAGAAGACATTACAGTCAAAAATGTCCTTTATAATCCCCGACCAGCCTCCCCATCCCACCCCCTCCTTGTGAGACAGTTCATAGTATCCACAAACAAGTAGAAAACTAATAAAATGCTAATAATAAGAAGAAGAAATACATAACACCATAGGCTTGTAATGTAACCGAATAAACAGAAAGAAAAAAAAATTTAATATAACTTTAAATCAGTTAATAATCAGTTGTGTAGAGTTACCAAGTTAAATTAAATGATCAGTTACATATAGTATATACTCAGAGAATTTAAGTAACCACAACAATTGGAACTTAAAAATACATATGCCTACATACACGTATATATGTGTGACCATTCATACCACAAAATTCCAAAAAATTAATTTTAGCAGCATCTGAAGAGGCAAAACAGTGATGCAGGAGTCCATAGATATCAGAGGTTAAGGTGCTGATAAAGTGATTAAAGGTTCTAAATAAAAAAAAAAGATAAATAAATAAATTAATATTTCCCCTTTTTTTAAACATGCAAATATACATACACACAAACATATATACACATATGCACATACACACATATATATGCATACATACACACATTTGTGTACACACAAACAAAAGAAGAAAAAAAAATATATAAAACATAAAACAAACTACAAATAAAATAAAGTAAAATTTAAAAGAATATAAAAGTGCATATGCAGTAGTGTAATAGTGTTTGTGCTCTCAGCCTGTTCCTCGTCCCAAACTGCTTCTTGTAGTTTCTCATAGTAAGTTAGAAAGAGAGGCCATAGTTAGTCATATTTTTTCACCAAGCCTCTTAAAGTGTGTTTTGTCTTTTCCAGTTTGATATGAAGCGTTTCATCTCAACCTCATCTCAACTATGCCATGGTTATTACGATGTCATGTCAGTCTTACACACTCCCCTTCAAATAAAGTGTTACAGAGAGAGAGAGAGAGTTTTTCCTGCGATCATGCGAAGCCTCTTGTAGCATCAGTCTCCATCACTGAGCAGCTGAAGGCCAACATCTCACTTCATCCACCTTTTCAGCAGCAAACACAGACCCCGACCAGACAACTGCTGTAGCGTCTCTAAAGCAAGGCTGAGCGCTGATGCTCCCTCTGTGCAAAAAAAGGAGAAAAAAGAAAAATCCTCAAATCTGTCTTACATACCATACATCTTATTTGAATCTGACGTTGTGTTATTTTGTTCCCTGTCTTTTCAGCACACTCTCACCAGCACTGCTGATCTGGTCCTGGAGCGGCTCGCCCAGAGGGTGTCAGCGCTGACAGCAGGCTCTGAGCTGGAGTCAGCCAAAGCTCAAGAAGACACCGAGGAGAAGGATTCTCCAGCTAAGAGCCCATCGAATTAAGAGAAAACAGTGGCTTTTGTTTCCATGTGGAGGTCCCCCAATGGTTCAGACTGAAGTGTTGGTCTTATTAACAAGTGTAATTACACCTGTTACATTCTGAAAATCAAACATCACATTTGCCACCAAAAACAGAAACACTCTTCTTTGTGGCTGGATGGAGGTGATAGTAAAAGAAGCTGATTAAAGATCTCACATTCAGCTGAGGTGCTGGGCTGTAGATAGTGTACAGTGATATGCAGATAATAAATAAGACATTTGGGTCTGTACACATACTGTTTTTGTGTGTTTTTATTTTTGTTTCTTTATCACCTGTCTTGTTACTGTGCTCTTCCTGGATGGATTTAATTTGACCTCATATTGAATGTTATACTTTTAAAGGCAAGATTCACATCTGTCTGCAAGCAGAAAGGCTTCCTGGCAGAAAGCCCTGAAGGCTACCATTCCCCAATGTGCACCTGAATCTCTGACTTAAGTGTCAGCCATTGAGTTGCACTGTGGGTAATGTAGGTGCAAGGTTTTGACAGAGGATTTTGACCCTTTGTTTAACTGTTAATTGCGAGCCTGACATTATTAAAGGGAAAATTCTGCACTTCTCCTTTTTCATGGATAACTTGAAACCTGCCTAGATGGATTCTCGCATGATCTCGCAAATCCAGCTGTCTAACCTGCACACTGCAGAGACACTGAACCTACACAAGCACAAGACAAGGGCAACATCATAACTGGACAATGACGAGACACGACGAGTCCTCTACTGTAAGTTGATCAGCTGTTCATAACTGTCAGTTGTCTGTCAATGTAAAGTTGAAAACAAAAGCCCACTGTTCTAAAAAATACTCGTACTCTGTAGTCGGAATATTTAAGAGTTAAAAACATCTACTCCTAAAAGTTTTTTAATGATTTTTTACCACTCATAAACAGATATTACTTATTCAGAGAACATTTAACAATTCTGCAACAGAATCGAAATGTCAAAGGAGAACATGCTGGCTGTTGAGTTGTTGTTGGAAGAGCTAGAATTTCAATTGACCATGTTTCCATAATCTCTGATGACATATGGTCATTTAAGATTTAGTTTAATAAATATATTTCAGGAGCACGTGGAGGCCAAATAAGTTTTTAGTATGTAGGGCGGACTATATGGCACTTCATCTCACACCTCACAGGGCACTTTACCACATTTTGTCCACCAGAGGGGCATCCTAGACGGCATTTTGTCATGTTTCGTCCTCTATAAGAGCATCTTAGACTGCACTTGACCACATTTTGTCCACGAGAACGGCAACTTAGAGGGCACTTTATCATGTTTTATCTACCATAGTGGCGTCCTAGAAGGGATTTTATCATATTTTAGCACTAGAAGGCCACCTTAGACAGCGCTTTACCACATTTTGTTCATAAGAAAGCCACCTTACCATATTTCGTCCACCAGAGGCGCATCCTAGAGGGCTTTTTGTCATGTTTTGTCCACTGGAAGAGCACCTTAGATGGCACTTTGCCAAATCTCGTCTACTCGAAGGGCAACTAAAGGGGCACTTTACCACATTTTGTCCACTGGAGGGGTAGCCTAGAAGGCATTTTATCATGTTTTGCCCACTAGAGGGGCACCATAAACGGCACTTGACCACATTTTGTCCACAAGGCCACTTTAGCATGTTTTGTCCACTAGAAGGGCACCTTAGAAAGCACTTTACCACCTTTTGTCCACTGGAAGGGCACCTTAAAAGGCAATTTGCAACATTTTGTCCACTAAAAAGGCACCCTAGAAGGCACTTTATCATGTTTTATCTACCTTAGAGGCATCCAAGAGAGCACTTAGGTTGTTTTTTGGAACATGGGGGCACCAGGGGGGTGTCTTGCCCCCTTTAAATCCACCAGTGCCCATTATGATTACATGTAAAGTGTTATATTTGTGGTTAAAAAAAAGAAAAGAAAAGGAAAACCCCAACCAGAAAAGCAATGCAGTTTCAGGTTTCAGCTTGATTCATGCGGTCAGATCAATTCAACTATTTTTACAGGCTTCAGTCCATATGCTACATCAGAGGGATCTTTGATTTCCTGGCCTCGTCGTTTTGGCCGGTCAGTGGCACTGTGGTCCTCCGTGGAGCTCTAAACTCTATTTCTCCCCTCTTGCACTACAAAGGCAACAATAACAACAGCTGCACTTCTCGCACTGAGGACTCACACAGAAACATGACGTGAAGATCACTTGAGAAAGCTCCTCTCGGCGCCTCGCAGCCTCTGAAGCGAAGCTGTTGCACTTGTTTTAATGGCTGATCTGCTGTGTGTGTGTGTTGTGCAGCAGCAGCTCTCTGTGTGAAGGCGCGGGTTGGCTGTTCTGCGCGTCAACAATAAGAAGGAGCATGCTGCCGGAGCGGCGGAGAGCGCGTTAAATGAGCGCCTTTCACTCAATGGGATTTTTATATTTAGCTCTGTGAGGGACGAGCGGCGGAAAGAGGAGACCCTGAGCCCGGTGTGTCTGACATTTTGATCCCTTTGAGAGCGTTTCGAGCCCCCAAAAACTTGTCGTTCACACCGCGGTGCGCGTTATCAGGCTATGTGTTAGTGAGGGCGCTGCGTGTGTGTGTGTGTGTGTCTATGTGTGTGTGAGGAGGGGGAATAGCGCAGATCTATCTACAGCTCCGGGGGGAAAAGATGATGATGGCCGGTGGTGGCGGAGCAGCCGTGGACCATAACGGGATTTACTCCAACCCGAACCTCCACAGCCTGCAGCAGCCCCTCATGGAGGCTGATAACCCGGACTCCCGCAAGCGACCGCTGGAAACTCCGGCGGAGGAGGCCGGCTGTACCAAGCGCACCAACATTGGAGGTAAGAGATCCAGCTCATCCACCGTGAACCCTCCACATCAAGTCTAATCTACTGCTGGAGGAGCGTTTGCATGCACCGGTGGAGGTAAAACACAGCCCTCACTGCGTGCAAAAAAAGAAAGTACATGCAGCATAGTGGCCGCATATGTGGTTATAACATGCAGCACCTGTGCATGTTGGCACTTATGGCTGTTACTTCATAAGGCTGCATATCCCAGCAGGGAGAGCCTGAGTGAGTCAGTGAGTGGCCTCCAGCTCAGCTCAGGTCAGCTTTGAATTTTGAACCCAATCACCCCTCTGCTGCTGCTGCTGCTGCACATCTGGAGGTATGCTGAAGTCTTTCATTCAGAGGAGAGCTGATGATTTGTGTTTGGAGGCTTTAATATTACAAAGGATCCACACCAACCCTCTGTTTATCAGTCTTTATCAGCCTTCATCAGCGGTTGCAGTCTGAGACAGGGATTCCCTCACTGCTTTCTTTCTTTACGCAGAGGCCAAAGAGAAATGAGCATTTATCCTGAGTATGTGAAGAGGCCTTTGTTGACAGAAGTAGAAAGAGAGAAGACATGACAGAAATGTCGCTGCAGTTTCTTATGGTGTTAACATCCTGTGAATCAGGAGTGAAGTCAAACATCTTGCAGGGGCTCCTGGGAATCCTGGATCCTACAGTCCACTCACCTGTACAATTTTATACTGGGGCTGAAGAGTTAATCAAAATAGTATCAACACTGCAGTATGGCAGGTGAAATGTGTCACAGCATATCATAAATGAAGCACTGTAATGCTACAGAGATGTCAAATCATATTCTTCAGACTCCTCAATACTGGAATTTCTCATTTCGATATGATACCTCGAAAGATACCAATACCATTTTTGTTATTATCAGGAAAAAAAATAATCAACACTGAGGGTTTTTTAAATTTAAAGATAGATAACTTGATTGACAAGTGAGTGATGAGAAGAAGACAGCAGTGTGGGTAAAAAAGAGCCAGAAAGTGCACTGCATGTCATTTTTGGGAGGAATAAATGTCCAAATTTTCTGATTTCAGTTTCTTAAATGTGTATATGTTTTCTGGTTTCTTTACTCCTCTCTGACAGTAAACTGAATACCTTCGAGTTGTGGACAAACCGAGACATTTGAGTACGTCATCTTGGACTTAGGGACATTTTTCACCATTTTCTGACATTTTACAGACCCACTTATTAATTAATAGAGAAGATGGCCGGCGGATTAATTGATAATGAAAATAATGTTCAAACTGACAAGACTGTGACGGGATTACTTAATCGACTGATGGAGAAAATAATCGACGATTAAAATAACCATTAGTTCCCTTGCAAATATCGCAAAAATGATTGCCACTACAATATCAGTCAAAACACCTGCAATTAGAACTTTTTTTCCAAAATCGATAAGCCCTGCTGGGTACGGGACTCAACGACAAACTCATTGACCTGTGATTGGCTGAAGTCTCTCATCACAGGCCAGATTTTCTAAAGCCTGAAAACCGAGTTAAGAGGAGGAGCAGAAGTCTGGTTTCTCTGAGAACACTTCAATTACAATATACATAAAAGTTATTATGGATTTTTTTTCCCGCAATGATGCCAAAAATAAATTGCACACCCCAGCTTTAAGTGTACATTTTATAAGTACAAACGTTGAGCTACATGAGTTGAAAATCACACATCGCCACTTGTAGCCTAGATTCCTATCAAAAGTCAAGTTATTTATAGGTTGCAGGGGAAGCCAAATCTCAGCATCTGTTTGGTATTTTTGTTAGTCTGTCATGATGTTTGCCATACTGGATTGTTTGAGCTGTTGGCACACTGTAAGGTGGAAAAGAAAATCACAATTCTGAGACACTAAAATGCAAATTTAAAACATGTAGGTGCTCAACAGGCAGAGCTGGGTGGTGTAGGTGTTGACAAATCCTGATCTTTTTTGGGAACAAGTGGTTGATTCCATCTTTCCCTGCATGAAAGTCTAAACTCACACGCTGAAATTGAAGGATGATAAGAGGTCAGACACACAAGCACATGACAGCGAGAAGTGAGAACAGTGAGAACTACTCGATGTGGGGGGAAAAAATACAGAATCACTGCAGCAGAATTGTAAGAATCCTGGTTTTCTTCTTCTGGAGGAGAAATAGTGTAGTGGTGGCCAATATAGAATCAACAGGGAGGTGTGCACACTTGCTTTATTAGTCATCAGTAAGATGTCGGAGTGCAGCAGCGAGGATGACGGCTGATTCAGTGTGCCAGCTACTGTACATCTTATTTTTCAGTTTGTGATTGTTATGGTCTGCATCTCAGAGGGATTTAACCACTTATTCAAGAACTTAATGTTAATTAGCTGTCCATGGAGAGCAGGCAGTTTCTTCACCATATGTTGCTGAAATTTGTCTGTCTGTCTTTGTGTCCCAGACACCCCACCGCTCCGTGATAGCAGCATTAGATCCCATTTCTGACAGCATGAGCGCGTCTTTGCTGCACCTCACTGCACCTCAGAAATGTAATTTCAGCAAGGCAGGCGCATAAGGACCCTTGTGCCACCAGACAGTATTTTAGTGCGGATTCAGCCCCCATATGTCCTCCATTAAGCACCCCTAAAATCACTGTGGAACAAGAGGAGTCACATGGTGTCCCCCTGCCTCCACAGGAGAGTTCTCATCGTTCAGCGGCATCACAGAGACTTCACCCTGATCCGTCCATCCACGGTCCGTCCAGGTGATACGAATGGCTGGACGGAAAATACTAAAAATACATAATTCACACAGGCAGCTCTGACTTTTTACTGCTGTCATTTCTAAAATGGTATCGCACACCATTTTACCAGCCTGACTCCATGTTCTTTAATGCATCCCTGTATCACAGCCTCACTATAGAATCTGGAGTCCTGATGGTAGTCTCGCTCTGAAGAAGGTATTCCAGATGGCTTACTAAACAAGGTCTCATCTGTGTACAATATACGTGATCACTTAAGATAAACAATGAGAAAATCCACTTTGTAAGCATTAACGTCTTATCCCTGCAACTAATCATTATTTTCTTCATCAATTATATTTCCTCCATTGATCGACTAGTTGTGCGGGACCACAAGATGTCAGAAAATGGTGAAATATGTTGATCAGTGTTTCCCAAAGACCAAACTTTGTCTGGTTTTGTCCACAGTCCAAAGATATTCAGTTTAATGTCATAGAGGACAAAATAAACCATTTTTTCCTTTCTGATAAGGAGGAAAAAAGGCCTTCTGTTTTGGAGTTAATACATTACGTGGTAGTGGGTCATACATAGACTTGCATACTTGCTGATACCGATTTATTTTAGGCAGTTATCAGGGGAATTTTCCGATACTGGTATCGCTAGCGCTATCCAGTACCAGTGAAGTAAAAAAAATCTACACAGCTGTCCTACTACACCGCATCAAAGTAGCAGGGTCCCTTTTCAGAGCTAATAAATTACATGATATCTGATTGGTGCATAGGATAGGATAGACGTATTAATTCCGAAGGAAATTCTGGTGCCAGGTTGCTCCAAAATTACAGTAACATAAAAATAACAACAATAATACGGCAGCAAATTTAAGTGAAGTGTAAAAAGTAAAGTGCATAAGGAGTAAATGCAAAAATAGATTTGCATACTCGCTGATACCCAATCCAAAATTTTAGGCAGCATTGGAGGCTGATATCAGTATCAGAACAACCCTAAAAAGGCTCTAAACTGATCGATTTAAGTAATATTTCTCTTGCACAACTAATTTGATGTATAGTTTGTAGGGATGGCTCGATACCAGTTTTCCATGTATGGATATCGATGCGGCAGCCTTAAATATCTGCCGACACGATACTAATCTGATACCATCATTACCCTCTCTATGCATTTTGCTTAACCTAGTCATCTAAAAATCATCAGGCTCAAACTGTGAAATAAATTTTCCCATGAAGGAAGAAATACACAGCTCACAACATCACGTTATGTGATATTATGCAAAACTTCTTTTTATTTAAAAAGACGCACAACTTTTAGCAGCATTTCTGATTGAAGTTATGACATGTGATATGAAGTTTGTGATAGTTTAGGTGATTCTGGCAAGTATCAGACCAGTTTGCTTAGCATTGTCTCTAAGGTGTTAGCATGCAGCAGCTCATCAAAAATGGTAGAGCTGCAATGATTAGATTATTATTAATCAATTATTAAATTAATCGGCAACTACTTTAATATTTGATTTATCGGTTTGAGTCATATTGCAAGAAAAAAAAGTCAGAATTCTCTGATTTCAGCTTCTTAAATGTGAATATTTTTCTGGTTTCTTTACTCCTCTCTGATAGTAAACTGAATATTTTCGGGTTGAGGACAAAACAAGACATTTGAGGACGTCATCTTGGGCTTTGGGAAACACTGATCGACATTTTCTGACATTTTAAGGACCAAACAACAGATTGATTAGTGGAGAAAATGATAAACGATTGATAATCAAAATAATCGTCACAGGAAAGACTTGAAAAATAGGTCCAAACCTACAAACCGTACTTCCATGAGCATTTTTCTACTGACAAGACTGTGACAGGATTAATTAATCAATTAATTGAGAAAATAATTGACAGATTAATCATCAATGAAAATAATTGTTAGTTGCGGCCCTACACAATGAGATTAACAGAGATTAAACGGTGGCCAATCTCCCAGTCATTCTGATAAGCATCTAATTTGACAGGGAGAAAAAAAAAGGTGCAGATCTTTGAGGTTAATTTGGAGCACAGTGCTACAGGCTGAGCTGTACATGCTCACATGAAATGCACATTTAGACCACTTGTAATGACTCCACAAAACAGATGTTTCACAGATATCTCATCACCCTGTGCTTCATGTAATGTGTTTTTGCATCACCTCCCTATCCATGTTATTTCCATGCATTATGTGTAACGTTGCAGATTCACAGCCCGTCTGGCAGTTAGTGGTAGACAGCCTGATAATCCCGAGCCATCCCTGTAATCACCAACCCCTCCACTACGTCTGATATTGATCACGTTATTCCTACCGAACTGATCATTAACATGACTGGCAGTTACAACAAAGAGAAGAAAGCCCGTGCTCTTTCAAAGCTGAGCCCCTCGTTGTGCATTAAGAGCTGTGGCCACTGAATGAGGGAAATTACTCCTCTTTTATCAGCGTTGCCCTTCTCTCCTCAAAATGAACATCTTTCATTCATTTCTCTTTCTAATTACCCATACTCTGAGCCCATGTTGCTGGCAAGCATGTGCCTTGCAAAAGGTTGTGTGGCTGAGGGATTAGGTATGATCTCGTAATGTTGCTAATGGAAAGGTTGGCACAGGAATGTGAGCTGTATTTTTTTTTTATTTTTGGTGGGAAGGACACAGGTGCCCTTGCAGAGCGATGTGACGTGAGCGGACTGTGAATTTGCCAGGTGGCAGTGAAAGAGAGAATGAGGGAGAGCGATAGAAATGAAGACAGAGCAAAGCGGAGAGAAAAGGAGAGATAGATAGACTGCGAGAGGGAGTGGAGTCTACAGGGAGGCTGTGTCTATATACCAGAGCATCTCTCAGTGAATGAGGCTGCTAGAATTTTCTGGAAGGCATTCGTTCCAAAACCAAACGGGCCGCGGTGTTAGGGTTTGATTTGTGGATGAAACTAATCAGCAGCCGTGGGGAAAAAAAATAGTTCCTTTTTTTTTTTT
>JAJHUR010089798.1:0-10937 GCA_027495735.1 Lutjanus campechanus
TATCCTGTAAATCTCTTTGTTCTTGCCATCCAAAGAGGAGACATAGCTAAAATTAACTGAAGCAAATCCCACCTGATAATGAAGTGGCTAACAAGAAGCACTGTGACATAATTAAGATGTTGCATATGCTTAACAAAACTTCACATACAAATACATGTGTTGCTCAATGATAAGTGGGAGGGCTGTGTGATCTTCAAAGATAAGATTAGCATTAATTTGGTGCATTTGCTTTTTAATGGGGAAAATGTTGTGTGCGATGACACACCTGCTCTGTCACAAAAACAAATGCATGAAGGAAACTGGTGCAAACATCCCCTACGATGAGAGTATGACTCAAAAACCACAAATTTAATTCATGTTCTAAGAATTGCAAAAATATAGACAGAATTATCATGTGTACACATGCATGCAGAAGCAAACTCTTCTAACTTCTCTTGTTTACAATTCAAAAGAGTCTTAACACATGCGAAGGGCGGAAACCATGAATCCTAATTTGAAAGGGAACAAACTGCTGTATTTCTGAATGTTTACAGTTGCATTTCGGTTTCTGTTCTGTTTCACTTGTGATTCACAACACATATCGGTGGGTACCTTGGGGTCAGCACAGGAAAGTTTCTTATTAAAATGTCAAGAGCAATCACACCATAAATGGCTGGAGTCACGGCTGAGGGGAAACAGCCTGAGCAAATCAAAAATTAAGTAATAGCTCTCATATATGATATCTGAGCATGGAAAGATGATTAGTGAGAGGAGAGGGGAGAAATGAAAGGGGGAAAGAGGGACTGACTGATCATCAACAATCTGAGGACAAACACATTAGACACCTCATCTTAGAGCCTTAATTTAATGCGTCCTGCAAAATAAAACACTCGCCAGGGGAATCCAGTTTTAGAAACAAGGAAAGGGTGTATAAATGTTGCTTCCACACTGAAGTGTTTGTGTTCCTGCAAGAGATGTGGTACTGACAGATATTGCTCATTACACACACTGAATGTTGATCACCTGTATCTACCACTCGACCACAGTTCTTTTTCAGATTCTGACAATATGATCAAAACATGGAATTGAATGTACCCTTTTAGGTAGTGCTCAATTTTAAGTAACCCAAATTATTAACCAGTTCCACTGACTACAACTGCTTTTTATCCTGTAAGTAAATGTATAAACCAAATCAGTGATTGTGGTGACAATCAGAGCCCTGGCAGCCATGCTTACTGAAGCAACACTATATGAGACGGTGTGCTTTACCAACAAAATAAAAGATATAATCAAAATGTATTTATATTTTAGGGCAATTCGCTCTCAAAATGAAAAAGAACCTTTTTGCTACTGTTATCACTGTTTCCATGGAAACACATGGGGTGTGACTAATAACAGGAAAACAATCAGTCATGTCATTGAAACTCCTGTGCAATGAAGCCTAGTTTACTACTCCAGCAACTAGGCCGACCCTTAGTAAGACCTCATTTCTAGTCCCTGTTGAGTCAGCAGATCAACTTGAGCTAATGTTAACGCTTTCGAGAGATTGTGTGATTTCCTAATCTTAATAAATACTATGCATACAAACACGAAACTGCTTTGCAAGCTCAGTCTTGCTGTCAGTAAAAAATACATTTTCATTGGAAGGATTTAGCCACTATGTCCGCAAACCTGACATGTTTAAGCTAGTTTTGCTGTGTCACAGACTCACTGGCACAGCTGATGGAGGATACTGAACCAAGTTTCTTTTCAATCCAAACATGTCCAAGTCCAAAAGTCAATGTATTGAAAAAAGACAGATTTCCAAAATTCACAACATGTTTTTGTCGTATGAAATATTCTGCTTCAATCCATATTTGTGGCCTTTAGCCTTTCAAAAACATGTTCACTGCAGTCACAAAAAAGTTTACTCTCTGGCTTGCCACACCTGTATTAAGGAGGCAGTGTAGCAGCAGTCTAACAGCAACTTAAATTGTTTTTGTTAAACAAGTTGATTTAATTATTCTATAAATGATACTTTAACAGCTGCAAGAAAAAGCCGAGCAGGAGGTCATAGTCTATATAGGCCCACTGTGCTCCAATGCTCCACTAACCATTAATCACTAAATAATTATAAAATAGTTCACACATTTGTAACTGTTGGTGCGTATAATTTACTGAAATTGTGAAACTTCAGCTTGTCTTGACAAACTTGGGTAGAATTCATGACAAGCATATATATGGTCATTTAATGTAATCTTCCCAAGTCAAAGTCCATCTGACAATAGGCCTTTTTCACAGCAGCCATTTTGACATTAAACAGTGGGATAAACACAGGTTTTTACCAATGATACTAATTAAGGTTCCGTGTCCAGCAAGTCAATCAGAGTCAGGGTGCTGCTGATGTGCATATTGGCTGACTGGAAAGGCTCTGCTACACTAAATGGAATAGGACCTTGATTACTATCATTGCCCGTGTTTACCCTTCTATTTCATTTCAATACGGCTGCCGTGATAAGGGCCTATCGGATTGCAAGAACGAGCTTAGTCTGTGGTGATGCAGTATGGATTCAGTTCATCTGGGCCTCTTACTGGATTAAATAATCTTGTAGTAGAATATTATTTGTGTGTATGGCGGTGTTTGTCATTGCACTTTAGTTATGTCCAAACATGCATTAACTGATTTTTTGGCCACCTTGGCAGCTGTAAAAACAAAACTGACCTTTTATCACCTTATAAACTGGATATGGCATACAATTGCCTATTTACACAACAAGCAGAAACAGAGCAGCATTAACATTCATATGGAGTCATTTCTCTGGCTACCACGCAAATAGAAATCCAAATTTCACTCTCTTTTTAGCTTTGATTTTTGTCTCTAACAACTACTAGGAGAAATATCTGGCTTTTTAGCTGCTGAATGCTGCAGTATGTTTACCATTTACTTGCTAACTTGAACTTTCTGCTGTCTAGTGCTGGCAGGTAACTCATTATACTCATTGTACGCACCTAAACAACAACCAAATGTGGAATTGATGGTAATGAAGGTGATGTGAGTGAACCATAACAGAAAAGTTGCAGGTTGCAAAACCAAATCAATAAGCTGAAATGCTCCATAGAGCTGTGGAGAACTACTGAGCTGGGTTCTAATGTTCTGTGGGTTTCTTTCATTTACAAGTGAACCACTGTTAACATAAATACTCTATATTAATGAAAGCCCCTTTCAGTTCAATAACTGTTTCAGTCTTTTGTGTTTACGGTTTCTTATTTAAAAATATAACTTAATTTATATATATGTCTATATGCGTTAGTCTAGGTATGAACATGTGATGCCAAAAATGCCTGTGTATTTTCCAGTGCAGGGAACTTTCAATAATGCAGCTAATGAAACTTTAATGCGCAGCCTCAAAACATTTTGCAGGAAAAGAACGAAATGATTCACAGATAATCTTGAATTGTTAGTCTAAACAAAGAGTTACAGCTGACAAGATTCGTGGCAGCTGTTCCTCCTTAACATGATAACCCTCAACAATTAAAAACAGCTGTACTAATCAACAAACTAATGGCAGAAATGGAAATGATTTCAACATCCCAAAGCAGAAAGAGAGGGAGCAAAAGAGAAAGACAGAAAAAAGTGTGAAGCAGTTGTGCTATAGGGAATCCTGGAATCAGCCATCAGTCAAAATACTGCCCAGAGAGATAACTTGACAGATGCATTCATTACAAGCAGGATGACAGGGGGTAGAACACATGGCTCATTTCCAACAACTTTGTCGGGTTGGTTACTTAGTGAATACTAATTAAAGGAGGAAATATATTTAAATTCACAGAATTATGCTAGGCCTGAACATGTTCTTTTTGGATTATTTATTTCAAATTTCCTGCCCTCCTCTATGTCCACCTGTCCTGCTGCCAAGTCCACCTCTCACTCCGTTTTTATTTCTAGAAAATATGACATTTTCTTTGTTGCACTTGCACTGTTGATTTGTTGTTTAAAAAAATAATTTATTAATGTAGAAAAATAACAATGATAAAAAAAGTATAAACAGTAAGATGTGAAGTGGTTGGAGTGCTTGTTTTTCATCAGCTCTTCCTCAGCACTTTCAAAAAGGGCCAGAGGCTAAAGCATATTCATTTCTGATGGCAGATATGGATGTGCAGTAACTTATTTCTTTGTGAATATAGGCTTTAGATCTGTTGGGTAAGTGCACATTTTGCACCTTTTCTCTGTTATTGTGAAACTGAACAAACTACTCCATGTTCTGGCCTGTTAGAAAGGCCAACAGAGCCTCTTCTCCAAGGGTCCTCAACTAAACAACCACTGCTTTCCATGTTGTCTTTTAAATTGAACAGCACTTTATTCGTATCCAAAGAACATTCATACTTTTATAGGTCAGTCTATTTTGAAAACCAACTATTACTGACATTCATGACACAGCCTCAGACTTTCAGTATATGATCGCAGGGGGACAATCTATACATAAGAGGCAGCTTCACTCAAGTGAAATAGGACCTAATCTACTGCATTACTAGGGGCTTAATTCATATGCATTAACTGACCTGTTAATGCATTTATTAATTTATACGAATGACTTGCTGACCAGCCTGACTTGGTAAAGCAAAGTCTAGAGGGATCACAGACTTAAAGAGAGATTGGGACTTCATTTTAACACCTACTGTACTGTTGCTCATCTCTGGCACAAGAATTACATTAGTTGTGAAAGGGAAAAAACATAGTTTGTGTTTTGTTTTTTTGATGAAATGGGAGAGTAAATGCACTTACTTGCACATTCAACAAAACAGTCTTGATTAGTTATATTCATGAATAAGCTGAGCTTTAAAAATGGCCACTTCCCCAAACAACTTCCAGCTTTGATTGCTAATTTTCAAGCTTGAGTTGGTGGGCTAATGACTGAATTACTGAATGCTAGGATCACTCATTATTCCTGTGATCTGTTAAGACACCTTATCTGGCATATCAAATATCTTCAGAAAATACCGTCAAAGCTCGGTTGATTTCGTGTTAAATTCAAATTAGATTTGTATTTGCTGTTGCTATCGTCATTTCTTTCAGCCAAATAGACTTGGTGAACTGACACAATGACTAAGCATTGTAAGCTGAGATCTATGGACACATGGGCTTCACTCTGTAATGGGGCTATACAGGCTCAACCACTCATCTCAAGGCATACTGAAAATCTGCTTGTAAATACTCAACAAATGAGTTTAAGTATATATGGTGCAGTAAACATTATTATCACTATTTATGTAGGATCAACAATAGTATAACTGACTTGCATAAGTAGATCGGAATTATTGAACACTTTCATTTCACTTTCATTTCATCAGTCACCTTTTAACTGCTTTAATGTGTAATACAATTCAAGAGGTCAGTTTCAGTTTCTGATACAATCCTACACTAATAAAAACCTGTTCTGTCATTTTCTGCAAATATTACTTACGGTGTGTCACAAGGATCAGATTTTGGTTCTTTACTGCTTTCCATATGTTCCTCTTGCTATTTGTGAATGTTATTTACAAATACAATATACATTTTGCTAAGGAGAAGATATCCAGCTGTATGTACCTGTGGCGCCTGCTAGTACTGATAGTAAAACTATCTGGACAACATTTTGCCACATATCTCAAGTTACTTCAACTTGATTGTATTGCGTTATTAATTTGTTTTTAATCTGTCCTGTAGCTGCAAAGCTTGGAGTGGTATTTGTTCACCCCCTGTTTTGATGCTAAACTTAAAATGGCATTTTCTTTCCTCTTTGACCAATTCTAAAATTACACATTTTTAATCCCCTTTGCCTGAGGTGGATAATGATAACTTGTTTGTACAACTGTAATTAATTTCTGGGCCACAGCTAACCATACCTACATTTTCAAATCATAATTGTGTTGATATATTTTTTTTCAAAAAAGCTTACAATTTCCCTCTTGGCATTCTTTTCATATAATTATGATTTATTTTTTGTGGAAAATTGCTTCTATACATGTCTGCATAATTACTTCAGAATATTATGTTGAAATCTCATTATTTCATGTTTTGTTAATTTATTTAAATTATTTTATTATTATATTACCATTACTATGTAGAATTGCAATGCAGGGAAATGACCACTGCTGCCATGATTACTGCCTACATCCTGGCTCAGAGGGTCAGCATGAAAGAAACCCCACTGCTGCCAGCACCAGATGTAGAGCAGGAAAGCAGAGAGTCACCTGCTGCTGAAAGGCTGGTAAGGCATAAGGGGCACTGACTTATGGAGATGAAGTTTTAGGCAAAGACAAGTTGCAGCCTGCTGTCTCGATGTAATGTTCTCAGGTGATAAAAACAAAAAGTGCATACAGAGTCGTTATCTTTCTGTTTTGTAAGAACATATGTAAATTTCTGTGTGCTACCCTACTGAGCAGCATGGTCGAGTCTTCAAAGAGCTTATAGGGTGTAGACTGTTAAATTGAGTTATGCTTTTTTGTCTTCCTTTTAATTTTTTCAGACTGTCTGTCTCTGTATGTGTCTTTGTGCACATGCAGGTAAAGCCTGACAAATATCATTCATGTTATTGCATAAATCTCACCATCAAACTAAAATTATGACTGATGGGGAATGGCTTTGAACATACACTTTAGATGTGATTGATGGTTAGCATTGTTACAAGATACAGATGATTAATATCTATTGAAAATAAAGAGAAACCGTGTAATCATTGTGGATGGAGACAGGAATAACAACAGGTTGCCAGGCTGTAATTTTTGAGTCGTGAAGGTTCGTTCAACATTTGCTTGCACATCCTCGAGTTATCTTGTTTGGATGAAAGATACA
Organism: Lutjanus campechanus; assembly: GCA_027495735.1. Classification (NCBI taxonomy): domain Eukaryota; kingdom Metazoa; phylum Chordata; class Actinopteri; order Lutjaniformes; family Lutjanidae; genus Lutjanus; species Lutjanus campechanus. Next base: position 6,791 of record JAJHUR010089798.1, read on the forward strand.
CTTTTAATGTGATGTTTGTAATCAAACATTATTTTAACATTTGAATGATGCAAAATGTTGCATAGTTATGCTATCCTGCATTGTCTTCATCAGACTGGGTAGTGTTGTGGAAATTTACATTTACTAAGAAAACAGAACAGGGGTGGGAACGACATGCTTGACATCTACCAAATTTGCCCTGAATAACAGACAGCTTAGCGTCATCTTGTATGTACACACAACGGCATAAAAGAAAAAGCAATGCCGCATTTCTCTAGCGGTGTTGTCACACGGCCTGTTCAGTGTTACCTGCTCCCATTTCACAAACGCTGTCTGTCATTTGTGCATGTCTGCTCTAATATTTGATCCCTCCTTTTCACAATGGAGATGGTGGAGAACTGAAACGCTCAGACACACAATTGTACTCCTCCCCTCAGGAAGGTCTTGTGTCTCTACACGGCATCACAGACTTGCTAAACTCAAAACGTTTTGACATAATTACAGTATCACAGCTCTATGCAATGCCTGCATGTGTGCTGCGAGTTTGCCCTCCCATCTAAACTCAAAGCTCAAACAGACCGCCTATTCTGTCAAGCCAACCCCTGAGTCAATAGAACATCCTGTCAGAGTGAGTACCGCCTGGCAGTCTGTCTGGCAGCCCCACAGAATGCCCAACGGGAGGCAGAGTTATAGCCTCCCATCTGGAATGATCCCCTGGTCTTAAGAGGTCAGAAAGGACATAACCGCAGCTACTCTGTGCAGGTGGTTGCTATTGTCAATTTTGCCAAAGTGCCTCTCCGGCAAAAAATATCTTACACTGCATGACAGGAAAGAGTTGTTTTTTTGGGGAGTGAAACTGTATTCAGGGACCACAGCTGATATCCTGATGGTTTATGAATGGGTTTGCTTTTTTGGGGGCAAGATGGCTGCTCAAACGCAATCCATTCTTTACTAAAAGATGTGTAATGCAAGTCATGAGAATTTGAGTTTTAATTAACTGGAATTGAAAGAGCACCTCAGAAGCTTACTTGAATGATTGTATTAGATCAACATCCACTTGTGTGTTCTCAATTACGTGTCAACAATTTTTTTTTTTCATACTCTGCAAGATCCTTCAGTGGAGAGCCAGATTAATCTTGTCATCTTCTTCTTATGGAAATGAAAAATAAATCAATATTGCTTTTGAGTTTTGATGTTATGTGTAAGAGCATGAATCTTCTACTTATTTACCACTATTGCCGGGCAGTTTTGGAATGTGAAGGGCAATTTTACTGCAGCTGCCCAATACAACTTCTCTGAGTTTGAAAATCAAAAGTAGAGCAGGGATCGATATCACTGAAAATAAATTTGCTCCATGTCTGGCCACATACAAATAAAATTTAAGCTTGGAATACTGTTGAGAGAGCATATGACACAGCAGTTTATGCAGTGCACTAAAATGTGATCAGACTAGATATTGGAAAAGTCAAACAGCATCAAACACAGTGGCACAATGTGTCAGTGGATAGCACCTGTATCTCACAGCAAGATGGTTTTCAGTCTTGGTGCCAGTTCTGTCTGTATGGAGATTGGATGATGTCCCCATGTTCGCCTGTCCAATGTGTTCTCCATATGAATTTGTGGCATTAATTGTATGTGCATGTCTTGTTTTGATGGCAGTGAGGCTTGGCCTAGTACCTATACCGGGCCTCTGTCTAACAAATGTGGTTTTTATTTATGGTCTTAAATCTTATATTGATGCCTGTGTCTGTACTAACACGTACTGCCTTTGAAGCCAAAGTCTGATACACTGTAGCCAATTCCACTGCCATAGATTTTCACTGTTATACAAAAAACAATAAAGTCCAGCTTAAACAGCATTTTTGAGAGAATCTAGCTTGGGTAAGGTGATGTATTAGTGAGTGAAACAGGAAAGGCAGCCAGAACATAACGTTGGGAGGACTTTGATTTGAACTTGAAAAGTGGGTCATAATCAGATGTACCATGCTATTGCTAGCTAGCTAACAAATGAATCTTAGCTCTGTGGCACTAAAAGTTGAGGATTGATTGATGGGTGGATGTCATGATATCACTGGTTAAAACTAGTTGATTCAAGCCTACAGAAGCACATGTAATATTTTGTTTGACAGTAAGAAAACAGGATTGGATTTTGATATGAGAAGACAAAGAATTTTCTTTGGTATTTTTGGGGATATATTGTTAAAAATGTACACAATATGACTGGGGATGTGATCTAGAAGGGTTATAAAAGCATTTTTTCATCTCGACCTTAAAAACACATCAGTGAGCTACAACTGTATGACATGATCCCTAGTTAACATCAACATGGGCATTAGTAGTTTTTTTGCACTGATTCTGTTTCTGAACAACAAATACAATAGTTACTTCAGTTTCACCAACATTTGCTAAAAACTACAGCGCAAAGTTGTTTTAGGATAATAGCCTTCAAGAAATCAACACATACTGTATATAGTTGTTGAAAAGTTTTAAGTATTGAGACACAGACAAACACATTGTTGGGTTTGGTCTTTTCATAGCATTTTGATGACATTAGAAAATTCTCTATAAAGAATGTTGTCAGCCCTAAACTTTAAACTTAAAGTACAGTAACATTAAAGTAAATAGGTCTTCATTAGACAGAAGGTAGACACTAGGGTTGAGTGAGTATTTGCCTCAAATAAATATGCAGCACAGATTATATGCTTTTTATAAGTAAATAAATGTACATATTTTTTAATATTTCTCTTACTCTTAGGATCAAAATGACTGATCTGAAGCTCAATTCTGAGACTGTTCTGTAAATAGTTTAATAAAAGTGCCACTCATGTCCAGTGCTGGCCAGGTATGGATATGAATAATTTAGCTGGTTGAACAGATGCAGATACTGCTAATGTTGTACTTGCTCATTCCTAGAACATAAAGTGTTCAAAAGGGAAAATGCGATGTAGCAGGAAACATGTACTTACTTGTCTGCGCAGGTCCCTGGTCTTTTTGGTCATCTTATCAATGGCTGAGTTCAGTGGGTCACCTTTCTCTTTCCTGCCAGTCTGTGGAAGGAAACAAACACACCATGTTCACACAGTTCAAGCCCTGCCATCTCAGTCATATCTATTAGACTCCCAACTCTGGCACCATATATTTCACAGTGTACATTTTCTTGTTGAAATGACAAACAAAGCTTTTGAGGTATATTTAGTGTAGACTGGCAATTGTGAAAACACACTTCATCACAGTGTGGTATGTTATCTAGCAACTAGCTTCTCTGGCATGTATCAATTTAGTTGTCGCCAATTCCCCTGTGTGCTGCACTTCTTGTCTCTGCCAACTCCTACTGGTGGCTTTAGGAGAGCGTTGACTACCATGTGCTTCACCTGATACACGCCGAGTCACCAGCTGCTTCTTCTCACCTGACAGCGGGGAGTTCCACTGGGAGAGCAGCACGGAGCTTCTCGCTATTCCAGATTCCCCTGCTCTCCAGTTAACACACATCCCAACCAACCAGTAGGAGTCGCTGAGGCAGATAGTAGGACAGGATCTCTTGCCCCGTCTTTCATACAGAAATACTGTCAACTGAAAAGCCTGGCCAAGGATATAGCCCCATTTACCACTTACAAGCTCTACTGTTTTTGCTCAGAGACCATGGAGAAGAGAGTGGTGATTTATACTACTCCAGTTATAAAATTTCCACTTTTACTATCAAACTTGGGATGGAAGCTTGGCCTGAAGGTTAGAAAGATGCTGTCAGTGTCTTGGAGTGAATAATTTCTGCTCCAGGACACATATAAATGATCCTGTACTCTGATCCCTCTAGAGAAATGTATCCATGTGTGTCTCAGGCAGTGAAAAGTGGTAAAATCTTAATGGTGCTGTTCTGAATGTACTGTATATGAGTAAAGGCTGACTTTTACAAAGATGAATGTAAATTATTGGCGCTAATTTATTAAGCAGATATTTGCATAACATTTAATAGGTTGCCACAGCATGATAAAGGATGTTCTCTAATTTATCTGATAGGACTGTGGGCAGTACAGTCTCTGTTACTGTTTATATATATGTGTGTATATACAGTGTGTGTGTGTGTGTGTGTGTGTGTGTGTGTGTGTGTGTGTGTGCATACACACACACATATATATATATATATATATATATATATATATATATATATATA
>JAJHUR010089800.1:0-12330 GCA_027495735.1 Lutjanus campechanus
AACATTAACATTTTGTCAAAAGTGAGCACATGTAGAGCACAGAATTCATTTTGGTACAGTAACAGCTGAGGGGACTCAACTGGCCACAGCTGTCTCTGTCATTCTGGAGTTATTGCTTATGGAAGCCAAGGCATTTGGCAGATAGTATTGTTGCTATGTGGCTAAAATGACAAAGTTTACTCAAAGAAGTACTCTGGTTGCAGTGCTTTGTATATTATGTATCTTAGTAATAACAGCAGTTTATAATCATGTGGTTGCTGGCCTGCATAGGTGCTGCAGCAGGTGTGGCCCTTTGTCGGCCAATACCTTGAGAAGCTGCTGGTGGAAACCATCGCTCCATCTATCCGAGCCTCAAGCACCCACCTCCAGACCCTCAGCTTCACAAAAGTGGACATGGGAGACAAGGTGATGCCATTATATGACACTGCTGTAAGGATTCACACAAATGATGGATGTTGTTTATATTGTGCAAATTTCTGTTTGCTCCAGGCTATGAAGGTTGTCGGGATCAAGGCACACACTGAGAATGACAAAGGACAAGTCCTGCTAGATCTGTATATTAGGTGATTTATGTTTCTCCATTGCTCTTTGAATTTTTGAGCCATCGTCTTCTCTTTATTCCAGCTTTTAGAGAGATTATTATGGGTGACATTTTTGTTCTTGTACCCTCAGCTTTGTTGGCAATGTAGAGATCAACGTTGAAGTGAAGAGGTACTTCTGTAAAGCTGGAGTCAAAGGAATACAGGTCTGTCATCTTTACAGGCTTTAAAGTATTATTTGACTGAGTAACATGTCATTTATACAAAGACGATGCCTATCTAAAGGGACAATTGAAATACACATACAATCTGCCATTCTGTAAGCATGTATCTATGGGTTTCATGAACATCCTGTCTGCTTCTCTGTCCTTAGCTACATGGCATGATGCGGGTGATTCTGGAGCCTCTGATTGGAGATGTGCCCATAGTGGGTGCGGTCACCATGTTTTTCATCCAGCGGCCTGTATGTCCATCTATACTCATCTCTGTTTGTCCTTGTCTTATTGACCCATAGCCTCCAGTCCTGTGACTATCATGTTTCTCAGTATAGTCTTGTGTGGTTTTCATGTTATCCATGCTATTGATTTCACTTCTACCCTGACTGATGCTTCATACAGCACATTCCTCTGTCTTATCTCCTCCTAGAGACTAGACATCAATTGGACTGGACTGACTAATTTGTTGGACGTCCCTGGACTGAAGTGAGTCACGCAGAAATAACCTTTTATTGGTTTACACATTAGTAATAACAACAATTTTATACTAAACCAGGGGTCTGCAACCTTTAATATCAAAAGAGACATTTTTAGACCAAAAAAACAAAACAAAACATCTGTCTGGAGCCACAACTATTAAATTCTCTATTTTCATCTGAAACTTTTTTCCTTTTTTGAGATGGGTCGGGGTGTGGCTTTGGGATACTTAAGACACATTTTAGTTGATGAAATATGAAAAACTTTTTTTTTCATTCCGTGTATAGGCTACACATTTTACTGGAGAATGTAAGAATCACTTTAGGTCTTCAACAATGATAAGTGAAAATTAAATTGTTAAGATAAGAATTGTTATTCATTTTCATTAAATTATTTTGTCAAAGGTACAGGGAGCCACTGGAGAGGGGCAAAAGAGCAGCATGTGACTCCAGGTTGCAGACCCCTGTGCTAAACCTGACCTCACAATATCTCAATTCATGTTTGGGTTTTATTAGACAGTGAACAGTAAATTTTGAAGGCCAGGCAGCAGTAGATTTCCACTGAAATGCTTTTTCTCCTTTGTCTCAGTGTCATGTCTGACAGCATGATTATGGATGCCATTGCCTCCTTCTTGGTGCTGCCCAACCGCCTCGTTGTTCCCCTGGTTCAAGGCCTGCATGTGGCCCAGCTACGCTCTCCTTTGCCCAGGGTAAAGCCTGAATTCGCACCTGCAGATAGATAACCTACAGATTACTATGTACATATATATGTATACATGTATATACAAATTTTATTATAGAGGTCAACAAGACAATAAACAACAAACGACTCAAAATTAAAATCAAAAATACACCATCCTCAATGATAACACAGTAATGTAGCTAAACAAAATACTGGGAGACACAGGGCAACATCTTGCTTTGAGGATCCACACATCTTTGATACAGGAAGTATATATAGATGCACAGTCAATCTGATATGATGGGAGGTTTTCCGTGTATTTCAAAAAGGGTTGCCATATCTTGAAAAATGTTTCACTTGTTTTCTTTAACCAGTAGGTTATTTATATCTAGTGCTATAGAGTTATTAATTTCAGTGAGCCACATTCCAAATGGGAGGGTGGCATGTGATTCCCATTTTAGAGCAAAACATTTTTTACATGATGGCCTGCATAATGTCTGTGAGCCTATAAGTGTGGCTAATTTTAAGGTTGGACTTAGTAAAGTTACCCAATAAACAAATCTCCGGATTCAGTGGTAAGGCAACACCATGCATACTGGAAAGGGTGTCACATACCCCCTGACAGATCCACTAAAATTTAGGGCATTGCCACATGGCATGTAAGAATGTTCCCTCATCTAAGACACATCTTAAACTAAGAGGTGATATAATGGAGTTGTATTTGTGCAGCTTATATGGGGTGATATAGAGTTGATGCAGAAAGTTTCATTGAATCAATGTATTTCTAGAGTCTAAAGAAGAGGTAACACTGTTTCTGGCAAGTCACCCCATAATTCCCATCTATCCCATTCTGGATCTGTCTGTTAATAAACTCAATGTAAGAGCTTCATACACTTTGGACATAATTTTAAGCAGTGATGGGTCAGCATGGCACAATTGTTTCACAGGTGTCATGGTAGGAAAATTCCATCAGCCTTTGTGGTTTATGCTAATAAAGTCAAGTAGTTGCAAATAACTGAAGAAATCTTTATTTGTCAAGCGGTATTTCTGTTTAAATTATTCAAAAGACATAAAGACTCCTTCCTCATAACAATTCTCTAAGTGACTAATGCCTTCCTTGGACCATGATCTGAAGGTACTATTCAGTAGCAGTCTGTTTCCCTATAAAAAGCTTTTATGGGAGATGAGTCCATCTTGTTTGAACAGTTCATGCAGTTTGTACCCAATGTGAACTGAATGGATGATTAAAGGGAGTCGTAGTCATGGTTTTAATGAACACTTTATCCCATTTATACAGCAAATCTGTCAGTGTCTCTCAATTTGTCTGTATCTTTTCAGTGTTGAGCTACAGGGGGGCTTGTGCCAAAAATCTGGATTGGGCAGCCCTTAGCACCGCCCCCCCCTCCTGTTGGAGTCTCACCATTCCAAATAGACTGTCTGATCAATTTGTTGGGTAGAGGAAAGAGTGTTGATGGACGTGATTGAGACATATATAGGAATTTAGACAGGATAGTCAGTTTGACTGTTATGTAATTTCATATCTGAGTCAGCACATGCATATTACATCCGGTCTCACTTTTTCTTTTTTAGGGAGTGGTACGCATCCACTTGCTGGAGGCACAGAATCTAGCAGCCAAGGACAACTATGTGAAAGGGGTAATGGCTGGCTTGTCTGACCCCTATGCCATATTGAGGGTCGGCCCTCAGACCTTCACCTCCCAACACATTGACAACACAGACTCTCCCAAGTGGGACGAGATGTATGAGGTATGAAGATGAGTTTTATGTTGCAGGTGTTGAAGGATTCAATCATGTATCATTTCACTTTGTTCTGTATCTGAGGGATTAGACTGTTACATTGTTGGGAATGTTCATTTTCATTCATGGTCACACGAGGCCACAGCCAGCATCCATACAAATCCCTCTGTCAGTCTTCATGTCCTTGTGTGTGTCCGGTACATCAGGTCATAGTCCATGAAGTGCCTGGTCAAGAGTTGGAGGTGGAGGTATATGACAAAGACCCAGACCAGGATGATTTCCTGGGCAGGTACATATGTGTAGTTCATGTCTCTTGTGTGCTTATGTTGAATCTCGCATTGTCACCTTTCATCTGTCACATTTCATGGCCAGTTGCAGAAAGTATACAACCTTGTTTGAAAACATATAATTGATAGGGATGTAACAATATACTGACTATCTCAATATTGTGATACTGTACTTGACTGTGATAATATATAATGTATAGTTATATTACAAGGTCAATTATTTAATTTTATTATTTTTATTTTATTTAATGAAAGGGATGCCAGCCCCTTTTTCACTCTGTGCTCTAATAACAGCCTGCTAATATATGCAGAATGCTAGCTAACTAACAACTAATCTTGGCCTACAACACTTGTTACATCTGCTAGCTAAAGCAAAATGCTAGCCAACTAATCTATATCATTTGATAGCTAGCTAGTGGCTTGCTAATGTTAGCTAACACATGTGACCATATATCGCTTTTACAGGTCTCCCAGCAACATCTTTTAACTTGCTTCAAAATTTGGTTTTCTTTTCAATATAGACAAGCCTAGAAAATAGCATATATCAGTACAGGAAACAGGAAAGGAGAAAATTGACTGAGGTTCCAGCAGATACCAAGCTTGTTCAGCTTTTAATTGAGCTCAGAGGAAAAAGAGGCAGGACTTAGGAAGGATTGGTTTCACATTATGCAATTAGAACATTTTTTCCCAAAGACAATTCATTCCAATTATTTGTGCATGTTTAGGTCATGGCTGGCCACTTTTATTTTGTCTTTTTAAAGAAGAAAAACACAGACACTTACAGTTGAAAGGAAAAAAAATATGCAAAGAAAAAAATGCATCACATATAAGCTGTATTATTTAATAAAGAGCATTTTATCAAATTGTAGTTTTTCATTTTTAAAAAAATATGGTGTTAAACATTATATTGTGCACTTTTCACTTTTTATCTTGCTATTATGTGCTTTGAGTTTTTGGTATTGTTACATCCCTAAGAATTATACCATGATCCTTGTTGATACATTTGCTCTTTTGTCTTTTTTTAATTTGATTCTGTCTGTCCTCCATTTAGGACCAAATTGGATTTGGGCATTGTGAAGAAATCCATAGCTGTTGATGAGGTAAGTAAACATCTGATATCCTATTAGTCACAGTCTGTATAAGCAATGTTTTGATCTTTGGACTGTAAATGTATGTCTGCGGCTGTTTCCACAGTGGTTCACTTTGAAAGACACTCAGTCAGGAAGGGTTCATTTCAAACTGGAGTGGTTGTCCTTGCTGCCCAGCACTGATCGACTAGAGCAGGTTTGTGTCACTCAGTTTACACTGATAACATTACTCTGAGGTGATTCTATAGCAGAGCTGCCCAAAGTGGGGCTTGTGGCCCAAAGTTGGCCCATCATGAGGTTTGATTTGTTTTTTAGTGAATTGTTTTTGATTTTTTAAAATTGCTTTTGCACATGTTACATCACGGTTTCCAAAATTAGTTTGTTGTAGCATTTATGTGTTCTTTGGAATTTCTTCCCTCCTACCCACCCTTAAACTCTGAGCCACTGATGTAGGTTACAATTATAGTTTACAAAATGAAAATATTAATAATGAAAATAAATTACTATTTACACATATACACGTGTGTAAATGTATACATACATGCCTGCATATCAACAGAGAGAGAAAAACAAATAAATGAAATGATTACATGAGACTAAAAAGAAAAAGAGGTTACAGTCTTATTTGGCAACTGTACGAAGTTGATCAGGTCATCATTCCAAAAATGTAAGAAACGAAGCCCATATTTAATGGAAAATAGGGCTTTTTTTTGTTTGTTAGCGTAAGTGAGCCCTTCAGTCGATATGTAAGAAGAGAGATCATTAATCCAAAGGATTACAGATTGACAATAAACATTTTCCCAATGTCTAGCAATAAGATGCTTAGCTTGTGTTAGACAAACATTAACCAACTTTCTTTGAAGAGTTCTCAGGGCTAAAGGGCCGTCCCCACCAAGAACTATAATTATAACAATAAAAGTATAGTTCTAAAATTGTTCTCAGTTGGATGGTGGAGTTCACACCACAACTATAAAGCTACAGTCTGGACTAGGCGGCCTTAGTGCTTCTGGAATAATACTAAAAAATCAAGAATAGAGATCTCAGGGCATAAAGGCATTTCTCTATGGATGATATTGGAAATTTTGTTGATTGTTCTTTTCCAAAACTTTTGTATCTGTTTACAGTGACATTTTTTTAATTAATTAAAAAAAATAAAATAAATATATATATATATATATATATATATATATATATATATATAATATATATCTCTGTATGCTGTTTTTTGTAAGGTAAAATGAGCATGGTGGAAAGAGTGACAGTTTGTGCAGGACGTCAGTCAATTAAGGGAAGTTGGGGTCCTGGTACCATTTTTCATCCTAACAATACACCACAATAGGTATCTGCTTTGTGCCTGTGACACAGTTTCAGTTTTGGCTCTCCAACAGATAAGGTTTGGTCACCCCTGTTCTAGAATATAACAGATATGTGTGTAATTGTCATTGTAAGCCATTTAGCGCATTTTCACACTTGCGCTGCAACTAGTAGTCGGTTAATGGAATTTTTTTGGCTTGTGGATAAAACACAACATTTGTGGACATCACTTTGGGCTTTAGCAAACAGTGATCAAAATTTTTGGTAATTTCCTGACTTTATTGATTATTATTTAATAATGAAAATAATCATTTGTTGCAGCCCTATCTCACACTATCTTTGTGTCAAACATTTACATTAAAAACAAACCTTTTTGCCTTTCTCCCACAGACCCTGAAGAGGAATGAAACCCTCACTAGTAAGGCTGGCGACCCACCTTCTTCAGCCATCTTGGTTGTGTATCTGGACAAGGCTGAGGCACTTCCTGTGAGTCAAATATCTCTCCCGTCTGCACCCGCATTCGTGCTCCGCTCTGAGCCACTTCCTTTGTGTGTGGTTAAACAGAGGCAGAGCTGTAACAGCCATCTGTCTGACATTCCTCAAAGTTGTTGCTTTGCCCTCTAACCCTGTGCCCTCCACTGTGGCATAGATGAGTGTGTCTAAGTTTATCCAAGGCTGTTAAACACACTGTTCCTACTGTGCTAATTTCTGCTTTTATATCATACACAGCAGTGACAGAATATTTGGAATGAAACTCAGTCTTTGTGGTTTTGTTCGTGCTGATTTATACTTCCTGATCATGCCATGTTGTATGGTGCTTCCTGTCTGTTATTTGTGTTGTTGCTATGGTAGCCTTATACACACTATTATTCACATCTACCATGTGTTGTCAGAATGGTAGATAAGTCTATTTTCTGCTCTGCTCTTGGTGACAGAATGGCATTGTTAACATGCCTTACCGTGTATTCATATTTGTGTATTCACATTTGTGTATAACTGTGTATCTTTTAGATGAAGAAGGGAAATAAAGAGCCCAATCCCATGGTGCAGTTGTCTGTGCAGGACATCACCAGAGAGAGCAAGGTATATCTACTGAAAAAGTCCATTATAATACTGTATATTGTGTTTCATTTATTTCTATTTTATATGCATCCTTTTTATTTTTGCCTTCAGACGTGTTACACAACCATTAATCCAGAGTGGGAGGAAGCTTTCACCTTCTTCATCCAGGATCCTCGCAAACAGGACATAGACATTCAGGTGACTGCTTGTAAGATTATTTAATCTGCACTTAACTTTGTGTTTGGTGTTCTGAAAGTCAAACATGTTGTGGACTTATTTTGGTTTTCCTTCATGTTGAATCAACCAGGTGAAGGACGCTGACCGTGTGCAGACATTGGGCAGTCTGTCCATCCCATTGTCCCGTCTGCTGTCCAATTCTAATCTCTCTCTGGACCAGTGGTTCCAGTTGGACAACTCTGGATCTGCCAGTCGCATCTATATCAACACAGTTCTCAGGGTAAATGGCAGCCAGCCCCATTCATTCTAATCCTGCACTGCTTAAAACCAATTAATGAGCGGATTGGAATCAAAATCAGCTTCACTGGCTAAGTATGTGAACACATACAAGGAATTTGGCTCCAGTTTTACATTACATTCAATATACTTACAGGTGTAGAATAGACATCACAGCTAAGAACAAGGACAACAAAGCTAAACAGATAAAGGTGAAAAGTACCAGTAACACATAATTTAAAAAAATACAAGACAAGTGTTCTGTAGGTTGTAAACATTACAGAACATACAGATGGATGGGATGATCATGTACAATATATCCCTGTAGACATGTTCATATACTGTATATACAGATGTGCAGGATTTAATATTGACAGTGACAGTGCACAATGTTATGCACAAGTTGAAAACAGTACAATGCATTCAAACTGTAAAAATATAATCTGTAATGATAGTCTATGAGAAATACACTGAAATTTTTTTAAAAAAAAGAACAATGTAGGATATTATTAAGGATGCAATCTAGAAATAGATTCTGATCAAACTTTTTTGTAATGTATAATGGTGTCTCAACAGAACTTTTTTGCTTTTGTCTGTCTCTTCTCTTTTCTATTATAGGTCCTGTGGTTAGATGAGGAACGTATTTCATCCGATATGTCATCTAATCTGGAGGCTGGACTGTCCAAACAGCTGCCCCAGCAGACATCAGCTCATCCGAGCTTTGCCACCGAGGTAACGGTGGACAGTGCAATTATGACTTTGACTCAGGACTGTGTTTTATTAAAGTTAGATTGTACATACTCGCTCTCATGAGTTTGTGATGTTTTTTTCAGGGACTGCTTAGAATTCACCTGCTAGCAGGACAAAATCTTGTTCCAAAAGATAACATGATGGGGGGCATGGTAAAAGGCAAGAGTGACCCATATGTCAAGATCAACATCGGGGGCGAAACATTCACAAGTCAGGTTGTCAAGAGTAATCTCAACCCCACGTGGAATGAGATGTATGAGGTAAGTAATGTAAGGTTATTTTTAAAATGTTATAGTTGTTGTTTCTGATGTAAAATTGGTTTGAGACAGCCCTTTAACCTTCATGGCTATGTGCACCTCTCAGGTGATTCTTACCCAGCTGCCTGGGCAGGAGCTGCATGTGGAGGTGTTAGATAAAGACATGGACATGAAGGATGATTTCATGGGCAGGTACAATAGCTTTAAATAATTCAATTATCAATAATATGAATGGATTCAGTAAAGATATATTCTAATCTCACATTTCTCGACATGCAGGCTGAAGATCAGTCTGAAGGACATCATTGATTCACAGTACACTGACCAGGTGGGACCTTCTTTGCCAAACTGTTGCTGCATGTTTAGCTTCAAAGATTGTGCTCAAAAAACAAAAGTGCAAAGCCAACATGAAAGTCTGCCGTACTTAAGGTCTGACTCATGTGGGTGGGTGCTCACACAGGTCTCCAATACAGTTTGATAAAACACTTAATCCTCTCTAAATACATTCGTAACATATTTTTGATATACAATGATCACTTACTTGATATATGTTTTGATGTCTTTGCTGCTGCTTCAGCAAATATTGGATTTAATATACGTGAAAAATTACACATAGTGAAAGGTCATTCTGTGTGAGAAGATGTGTTTTTTAACTGAGTCCTGCCCCTTTTGGAATCTTGGTCAATTTCCTTTGCCCCGCTTCCTGTACTTAGATATGCTTCATGTTAGACTCATTTCTGTTGAAAGAAAAAACAAATTTTGAAAATGGTTAAAAAAAACAAACAAACAAGCAAACAAAAAAAAAACACGTTGCTGATGGACCACTAAAGCGACATATAGTCGACATATAGTTAAGCTTGCTCAACTGTGGGGGCAGGGTTTAGGAAGGGTCAATTCTATTGGCCCTGTGGGACCAAATGTACTCAGTTCACAAGACTTAACCACATTTTAAAAGAAGCATTTAGTATGGTAGAAAAAAATGAAGAGACAGTTATCAGCAGTAAAAACAGCTGATAGTTTAACACCACCATAAACTCACTGTTACTGAAACAACTCTGCATATTGGTATTACCCTTCTTTGAATCATACCCAGTCATTCCTATGTTAAAACGGTACCATTTCTTTTCTCAGTGGTACACTCTCAGTGATGTGAAGTCTGGACGAATTCACATGGTGCTGGAATGGGTTCCAACAGCCAACGAGTCAGACAGATTGGACCAGGTCAGTATTCCCAGATAAGTCAAACATTATTGGACTCTTTCTTGTAAGTTTGATCCATACTCACATTTTTTTTCCTGTGCCTTCAGGTTCTTCAGTTCTATTCCAGACAGTCCTACCAGAACAAGGCGGTTCCCTCAGCTGGCCTACTGTTTGTCTTTATCGAGCAAGCAGATGGTTTACCAGTGAGTCTTTTATTATTGATGTTAAGGATGATGTCAGAATCAGTTATTGTTCATAATACATATGCCTTTATAAATATTGCCTGTCTCTCTATAGGTGAAGAAGAGTGGCAAGGAGCCAAAAGTAGGAGCAGATATTACTCTTGGAGAAACCTCCCACAAAACCACAGTAAGATCTGAAACTTCATTCAGTTTAGAGGTGATAGTTTTATTGTAAGAGTGGCACAATGTGTTCAAGTAATATTGACTGACTCTTAAATCTCTGAAGGTGTGTGATCGGACCACATCACCTCACTGGAATGAGGCATTCTGCTTCCTGGTTCGAGACCCCAGAGAAGATATTCTTGTTGTTAAGGTACACTGGCTTCACTGCATAATAAAGTTGAACAGATGTCAGTTATACAGATGCAAACAGTGTAATCTCTGATATATAAATACTCCAGAGCTAATATCCTGCACCGTGTTTCTCCAGCTCTCCCACACCTGGACGTTGCCCATTGGTTCCCTGGTGGTTCCTATCAGAGAGCTGCTGTCTGAACCAGAGCAGGTCCTGGACCAGTGGTTCAATTTGGATGGAGCCTCACCTGAGAGTCAGATTCTTCTGAGGGCTGAACTCAAGGTGGGAGAATTGTCCATCTTGTGCTCTTGTCTCTGTTTGCCCTATTGTAAATATTTAGCATATAGTATATAAAGTGGGTAGTAACAAGTTACATTTACTCTGTTACATGTACAAGTAACTTTTTTGGGAAATTGTTCTTGAGTAGTTATAATATAGAGCAGCATAGTTTTTTTTTTTCTTTTAGTTTATTAGAATTTTTTTTAGAAAAATCATAATTTTACTCCATTAAACTTGGATGCATTCGTCAAGCTACTTTTATTTCCTTATTAGTTATTATTTTATAGATTGTAGATAGATGGTGCATTGAGGCAGGTCAACTGGTCCAAGATCTCTGTATTTGTACTGCAGCTATGCCTCCACATGACTCTTCAGAGCTGACTGAAGCTTCAGCAGGAGAAACATTAATGTCATGGCTTTCAAATAGCACTAGGTAGTGGTTCATATTTACAAATGAATTAACAGTGCACAGTGCAGCATCTGAAGTCAGTACATCAAAGAATCAAGCTGACACTGGTCTGACAGGGAGCAGGGAAGTGTGTCTGTTGTGTTCATGCCAAGTTCAATAATATGTACACAGTGCTCATGCTTCAAACCTACTTCTACTCCTGGTTTCTGTTGTAATGTAAATATTCAGGCTAACGGTGTGTGATGCGTCTGTATTTAAGTCGTCACGCTCATGTGAAGCCTGGTGAAGAGAGACAAAAAAGTAGAGAGCAAGTTATGCACTGGAAAAAAAGATAAACTACTTTTATTTCTTAAGGAAATTACTGATATGATGTTTCAACTACAGATGATCTCTTGATCAGTGAAGAAGTAAACACACCTGTATTTATAAGGCAATAAATGATAAAACATCACGGTATTATCTCCTCATTAGCCTAAATAAGTCATCTGAGACTGATTTGACCATTTCGATTTGGTGTATCGTGCACATGATTTGCTGATTTATTTGCCAAATCATAATATGATACAGGAGACAAAAAGCAGAGAATGTAATTAAAACAAACCTTATTGGTGTACTTAATAGAGTAGCCTCTAGTATAAATGTAACATTTTGTGATCACACTAGAGAGATACAGACCAAGAATATTGTCCTAGTATATATGTAGTAGGTTATCTGTCATTTCATTATGAATTAATACAGGTGTATGTTAACTTCTTTAGTATTTTTTTTTAAGTAAATACTTTTGTACTCTTTTTCAAGTAGCTATCTAGATGACTACTTTTACTTTTACTTGAGTACTTGCTTTTGCAAAGTAACAGTACTTTTACTTAAGTGCAGTTTTTGGTAACTTTTCTCACCTCCCACATGTAATTTCTCCAAGAGGGTTTAATAAAGCATACCTTCTTCTTCTTTCTTCTTCTTTACTGTGTACATGTCCTTTAAGTTTCTTTTTCTCCAATGCTTCATCACTTTCAGTATTTGTCCC
>JAJHUR010089802.1:0-24667 GCA_027495735.1 Lutjanus campechanus
GACAGATCACTGTACTGTGTCGGTGGCTATGACAGTGTTGAACACTTCAGCACCATGGACAGGTTTGACCTGGACACACACACCTGGCAGGAGGTGGCGCCAATGCATACATCCCGATGCTCCGTCAGTGTCACTGTGTTGGACGGGTACTTATACGCCATAGGAGGTTTTGATGGAAACACAGCACTTGATACTGCCGAGCGCTATCTGCCCAGTACCAACCAGTGGACAATGATCGCACCCATGAACGAGCCGAGGAGTCATGCCAGTTGTACAACCCTTTTGTACACATACACACAAACACATTTCTGCTTTGACTCCTAAAGGGATAGTTCAGATTATTTGATGTGGGGTTGTATGAGGTGATTATTGATAGTCATTGTATTAGCTACAGTAGATGGTGGTCGGCACACCCCAGTTTGGAGAAGAAGTGTTTTAGAATACTAGTCTTCCGTGGAAGTCTTCAAAAGATGACATATTACCTCTTTAATTATCTCCAGGTGTACATTTGTGGCGGCTTCTCTGGGGCAGAGAGCCTGTCAAAAGCTGAGTGTTACAACCCACAGACCAACCAGTGGACACTGATCGCCTCCATGAGCAGCAGGCGCAGTGGAGTTGGGGTCATCGCCTACGCAGACCAGATCTTTGCAGTAAGCACATGGAACACTGCTGACATGCACATAACACAGAAACACTGTGAGACACAGAGGCATGAAAAGATGTCGTTAGTAGAGGTTTCAGACTGGACTAATATTCACCTTTCACTACAAACCAAGTCAAGTCAGCAGTGGATCCACTTTCTAAAGCCTGAAGGTTTGCTGCTTTTCTTTGTTTCCCCTGACACAACTGGATATGTTGGGTTTTGGTCAGGTCGACAATTACTTACTATTTTCTGATAATATGTTGAGAAAATACTCAGTAAACTAATCAATAATGAAACTAATTGTGAGTTACTTCCCCATATACAGTAATGGACTGAATAGACACAGTGTCTTTAAGACCTCATGAAGTCATGAAGACTACAAGACATTGCAGTTGTACAAGAAACTCGATGCTGACTTGAATAAAATTTTGTACAAAACAAATAATTCTTGTAATATTCTGGCAGAAGAATTGCCAGTTTTAAAAATATATTGTCAGTGGCCTGATGGCTCAGTTTCTCTCTCCCTGTTGCCTATCCTCACTTCAGCTGTCCTAAGGTTAATAAAAGCTTCTTTTTTTTAACAAAAAAAAAACAACAAAACAACAACATATTGTCAGAATATATAGACAATCAGCTGCTTCCCACTTTTTATCACACATAACTTTGTTCAAAGCTGCTACAAGGAACCTTCATATAGTGTTGAAAGCTGTGGACAAAAGATAGTGTTTTCACCATAATAACCATAAAATATAATGTCAGGGAATTAGAATTAGTCCAATTTGTGCTTTGGGGAATTGCAATGACCATTATTCACTATTTTCACATATTATATGTAGAGAAAATGATTAGCAAACTAATCAATGATGAAAATAATTGTTAGTTGCTTTTCCATATGCAATAATGCACTAAATTGATTCAGTGTTTAACCTTGTGTGTCTTTAACCTTGTTGTACGTGAGTTAGTGAGGCAGAGAAGAGAAGACAAAGCACAGAGAAGCACAAATAATATGATGGAAACAAATATTTCTTCTATTGGAAGTTCTATTAGAAAAGTCAGCTCCATGATTACCTTAACATACTTAAAAAAAAAAGGTTGCATTCACTTTCATCAATCACTAATTTAATGCACCAAGAATATGCTTTTTCTATTATTTCTTTTTCCGATGCAAAACAGGATGTTTCGATTTATAAGACTTTTTTTTCAGTTTCTGATTTTTCAGTATCCCCCAGTTAAATGGGAAGTCGTGGCAGGCTTCAGATAGTTTGATGATGTGTTATTAAATTTTTTGAATAGTTAATCATTTTGATGCTTTAGGCACCACAATGACACTGCCAATTAAAACATTTACTCAATTTAACATGACTTCCATTAGAAACCACACCCACTTTGGGTCTTCTATCTGAATACAGATACAGAGACAGATAATTTTGTTAGTTGAACAGATACACCTTTAACTTGAGCACAGCAATAAGGACACTGAAATTTGTACACTGAAATTATACATGAGACTCAATGCTGATTTGAACAATTTTATGTAAAACAGATAATTCTTGTAATATTCTGACAGGAGAGTTTCAAAATTAAAAACATTTCACCAGAATATATGAACAATCAACTATCTCTACTGTTTACTGACCGGTACTTTATATTTAACTTTATTTAAAACACAGACAGAGGTATATTTCTTACAAGTCTGCTGAGTGTAAAATGAGACACAAACAGACAAGAGATGCAGTCCCGCCTTAATATTTCACCTTTTCTCTAATAGGTTGGAGGTTTCAATGGAACCGCCCGTCTGTGCACTGCTGAAGCCTACAACCCCAACACCAACACCTGGCACACTGTGCCCTCCATGCTGAACCCTCGCAGCAACTTTGGCATCGAAGTGATCGAGGACCGCCTGTTTGTGGTTGGGGGCTTCAACGGCTTATCCGCCACCCAGGAAGTTGAGTGTTATGATTTTGAAACTGGTGAGTGGTCTGATGTCCGTCACATGGAGACCTCACGTAGCGCCCTGAGCTGCTGTGTGGTGTATGGACTACCCAACAAAGCCGAGTACGCTGCCCCTCATTACCCCCCGCAGTTCACCGATGATGAGGAGGATGAAGGATGAAGCTCCATCTGACTATAAGCTATGCTGTTCTGTAAATAAATGTCTATATGCTAGAAACTACAGCAGCACTATTGTTATTTCAGTACTTACAAAGATTTTCAGGGTGTGACAGCTTGTCAATTTCATGTTATGAGACCAATAACAAACTTGGGTGACCTTTGACCCCCCTGCTAAATGGTAAAAAAAACCCAAAAAAACAAAAAAACATTTCATTTTCATGTGTGCTACATGCAACATAAACACTGTTGGCTCCAGCCAGTGTGAAGTTCACTGAGCTACAAGACTCAGTATTTGACACACTACTAAACATAAAACTCTACTAAGTAAACGGGCTTGGGAAGTAACAGATTACATGTAATTAGGATACAAAAGGGTAACTGTAATACATTACAGTTACAAAAAAATAAGAGGGAATCAGATTACAGATACATTTAGTAAAAATGGGGATATTTGCAGGATTACAATTTTAAAATATCTTTTAAAAAATGCTGCATACTACCATATGCAGTGACCACACATAACGCTTCACGAGTCTTAACACCACTCTGGTCTCTGAATCCAGTTAATCTGACAGTTGCTGAGTCATTATCTCTTGAAAAAATGCTTTCACTGAGTAGACTTTTCACCATTGTCTTATTTCAACATCGAATTTAAAGAAGCATTTACAGGTAACACCAATCACAAATGTTAGCTACAAAGACCAACCGCCTACTTTAGCTACGCAGAACAACCTACACAAACCAACTGCTAACTGTTAGAGGTAATCCCAGCAGAGAAACAGGATTGTTTTTCTTTTTTAAAAGAGTAAGACCACGACACCCATTAAAATTTGAATTAATCTTTTCTTTTTCTTTTTCTTTTTTGCAAATTTTATTGTGTATGAGTGTGCTTGCCTTAGACTCTATTCTAAGGAGAACAAAACCTGCTACCACAGAACCTGCTACCACACATTCACATTAATAAGAGAACCTGGTCTGGTCTGCACTACACACATATACAAAATACAAACAGCCGTGCTGAGCAAATGGTTTATTAACACATTATAGTTTAATATGACCCATGTGAAAAATGCATGACAGATAGCAGAACTCATAGTAAGACGTTTTCAGATCTAAATACAAACTAATGAGTCATAGTGCAACGATGCATTTGATTAAGTAATGCAGCTGATCCTGCAAACATCATCATTATCAGATATGTGTCACTATATGGCACCAAGTTTCAGTCTCAGTGACTCAGTGTTAGTGTTTTTTATTGAAACAGCTAGTTTTTCCCTGACTGTTTTAATTAAAAAAATGAATGCTTCTGGTGCTTAAAACAAAATCACTTGTTTTTGGTATGCTTTTTGATGAAATTGTATGTCATTGTGAGCTTTTTTTTTTTTTTTGCCTAATTATAACCTCAGTTTATGGTACAGATTCTTAGTCAGCTCAATCAAGAAACCAAGCAGGGCATCTTAATAGCTCATTTGGTAGAGGGTGTGCCCCATGCAGCAAGGCGGTGAGTCCTCAGGAGTAGCTGTGGGTTAAAGTCTGACTGTTTCAAAAAATGAGCCAAAATGATTGAGGAAAACTGTAAGGTGCAGCAGGATTTTCTCAAACCACAAAGGAACACTTCATCCTTAAGTTTATCACAAACATTCAAAATAAAGACATCTGGACATACAGGGTTTTCACTGGACAGGACAATTGTAATGAGAAAAGTAACTAGTAACTAAAGTTGTTAGACAAATGTAGTGGAGTAAGTACAACATTTGATGGAGTGGAGTAGAATAATAAAATTCTATAAAAAAGAAATGCTCAATTCCAAGTACTGTGAATCTGTACTTACAGTAAGTGCTGTACTTGAGTAAATATTAGGGGTGTAACGATACACAAAAATCTCGGTTCGATACGTACCTCGGTTTTGAGGTCACGGTTCGGTTCATTTTCGATACAGTATGGGAACAAAAAGCAAAACCTAAATTTTCTTGTTGTTCATTTGGGTGTACTTCATACCGGGGCTCAATCACCTTGAGCATGTGTTTAAAACCAGGATTTTCAACAACTGAATATGGTCTTAGATCCGCTGCTATAAAAACTCCAATGGCTCTTGTTATAGCTTTGGCCCATATGAATTGCCAGGGAGAGGCTGCTTGAATGCCGAGGTCAGCTGCGTTTGCACTATGTTGGTTTTTCTTCTTGTAGCGGTGATATTTACACTCGGGTGGTGCAGTTTTAGGTGAGTTAGCATGTTTGTCGTGTTGCCGGAGACATACCTGATCTCAGGTGATCAGTGTCGGCACACCGCCCTCGTTTATCCACCTGTCTTTCTCCGTTGCAATATTTAACCAGGAAGCCGAAGTGTTCCCAAGCAGGAGACTTTAGCGACAGGGGAGGGTCTTCAAGCTCCGGTTTACTGCTAGCAGTAGCCATCATGCGCACGGGCTGCAGGTGTAGCTGCACGTGTAGCTGCACATGTTAGCGGCGGAACGTAAACACACGCAACTTCTGGCCCGTGAGCCAAAAAAAAATAAAAAATTCCGGCCCGTGAACTCACCCGTGCACAGCCCTGTACCGAACCGAACGTCGCGTACCGAAACGGTTCAATACAAATACATGTATTGTTACACCCCTAGTAAATATACTTAGTTACATTTACCCAAGTACTGGAATATTGCTTGGAAATCCCAAGAGTAAGCTAAAGTCAAACAAGTGCAAAGATTGTCCACGTCAAGTACTTAAGTACATTGACAAGCTCATGTTCAGCTCAGCACTTTTGAGGATGAGAGAAAATATTGCAGTAATTTTCATGACTGAATACTTATACTAAACCAGGAGTCTGCAACTTTTACTCTCAAAGGAGCCAAAATATAAATCTGTCTGGAGCCACGACTATGCAGACTTTTCTCTCTCTTTTTTAATTTTTTTTAATTTGGTATCCATGGTTGGCCTTGGGAGACTTAATACTAACCACCAGCAAAATTGAAAGGAACAGATCCAGATAAAAAAAAAAAAAAAAGTAAATTTAAAGTTAATTTCCTTATAATTTGATGTCAAAGCCACAGAGCCCTTTATTAAATTTAGATCAGGCTTCAGGGTCAGGGTGAGGAGGATCTACGCGATTTTCTAGTGAGTAACGGCACAAAAATGTTTATTTATAAAGGTCTTCTACCAAGTCAGTTAGCCAGTCAGGTAGTTTGGTGCCAGTTTGGTTAGGCTACTTTTACGTTAAATGAAACTGCATGCAAATGGAGGACTCTCAAGAGGATGATGTGTCTGACTTAAGAGAGATTTGGAAGAAATGGAAGAAATGCTGGAGCTACTCACTACACTACTACTACAATGTCCAGAATTCATTTTTCTTCTCAAATCTGTTACCCGTCGCTATGGGTAAGTTAATGTTCTAATGTTAGACCTAGTGTGACCGTTAACATCGTAAACATTAAACAATAAAAATATTGGCTAGAAGTATAGCGTTGGCTTCTTACAAATTAACGTTAAGTACCCTCAAAATTCACAGTGTTTCTCAGTGACAGTTTTCTTTTCCTTTAGCAATATTCACATTTTATTATTTATGTTTCTTATTATATCACTTATTTCAATTAGCTTTGTCATTTTGTAAAAGAAGGTGAACATGTGTGGAGGGAAATGCAGTCTAAAAGGCCACGGCAGAGCCCTAGAGATAGTGTGTTTCAGGCTCATAGTCCATGGAGCAATAGTTCTGCCAACGCTCTATCTTATGTTGGTGGGACATAACCCATGGGTTGTCATCAAGGTGGTTTCTCCTGCCTTACTGACCGCAGCACTCATTTCGTCCAGGTATGTAGAGATTTTAGAGCTTGAGCTGTCACCATTTACTTACTTTAATATTTACTATCAAAGCTGCCAAATGATAGATAGCAATTTACATTCAATACATTCAAAGGGAATTCACTTTTATGATTTCTTTTATATGATTAGTGTACTTAGGAATAATGCCTTCTGTCTCCAAGCTCTGCCTCGCTGCCGCTCATGTTCCAATGCTGTGAGGAGAGAAACAAGATCAACCGCAGAATCACTCGCTTCATGCTGCCCATTGGGACCAATGTCAACATGAACGGAACTGTCCTTTATAGGGTGATCGCGACAGTCTTCTTTGCCCAACTCAGCGAAATCAGTCTGGACTTGGGCCACTTAGTCACCATTGGGTAAGTCACAATCAGATTGGAGAAATGAGAATGAAATTATCTTGTATTAATATTGCTTAAAATACATAATATGGGACATTAAGGAGGAGGCAGCTACATGGTATCGTTTCATTTTTCTGTGTCTTTAAAAATCCACTTAAGTCAGTAACTGAAGAGTCTGTGCGTTTTCTCTGCAGAGTGACAGCAGCAGTCTACAGCATCGGACCAGCAGGGATCCCAGCAGCAGTGACCACCCTCTTTGTTGTGGCAGCAGTGGGTTTACCTGCGAGGGAGGCCTTCCTCTTGGTGGTTGTAGAATGGCTGCTGTAAGTTTAATTTGTAATTCTTAAAAGTCAGAAATTTACACAGAATCTCTAGTGAATAGTGTAGAGAGGGATTACTACAGCTGCTTCTCATAGTCAGCTGTGAGGAGACAAAATTGTAGAGGCATGAGCTTATATTTTAAACGATACGCAGTGTTGAGCCACTGTATTTTCTGCTTTCAGAATTCACAGTGATTTTTGTCTTTCAGAGACCACTGCAACACTCTTGTCGATGTTCAGGGAGTCTGCATTGGGGTGGCGCTTGTTACCCAACTCTCCAAAAAGGAACTGGCAGAAATGGAGCAACAAGAGCAGGACAGGATAAGGTGATAGTCTAGAGCAAACTTTTTTTTTTCTTTTTCTGGGGACCCACTTTTTAAAAATGACAAGCCATTGAGACCCAGTTCACAACAGGGATGTCCTGGGAAGAGTTAATTTGCACATAAGTGAACATTTTGTCCATTTTTGCTGCCATTTCCACATCTGAATCTTATATTATCTTGACATGTGTTATTGAAAATATGGGCAGGGATACTCAACTTGCTTTCCCCAGGGGCCAGTTAATAAACAAACATTAATGATAGCATTATTTACCAGATAAGATGATCAGTAAAATTTTAAAAAAATTGCTGGAACGGTACACTGAAGCCAGCTTGCATGTTGTGATGGTGCCTGATATTAGCAGCCTTGCATGCAGCAAGACACAGTGGTTTAGGACTGGGATGAGGAGGAAAAATAAAGGCAAATTTATCTGTTTCTCACTGAATTGCCGGTTTTCATTGTCAACCTCTCCATGTTTACTGCTGTCATTCATCTGTGCCAAGCAGCAAATTGGACCCCAGCAGCCCCACACAGGTGAACGGTACACAGAATTCAAGTGTCACCATATGCGGAAGTTACATCACACATTTCATTGTTTTGATTGATTGTAGATCTATCTAATTGTGACCGGAGGCATTATGGTCTGTGTGCATTGATAACACCTGTCGGAAACTGAAAATGAACCAAGAGGGTCCACATTATTTAACATTTGAAAATTAGTTTAGGATTTTCCAGGATTTCTCAGACTTTAAAAAAAATATGTCAGTCGGATAAACAACAGAGAGGTTTCAAGATTCCTCACAGCAAAAGTCTACCTGGCCCAGTGGACATCAGACAGATGTTATGGCAGCAGCTGGAGGCTGCCCAACATTTATTTTGGAGTATTAACAATTTGTATCACACCATTAATGTTGTGTTTTGTCTGACCAGGACGGCTGACGATGGTGATGCTGTGGGGCTCGCCCAGGATGAGGAGTTTTACCCCAGCCTTTCAAGCTCTTTTGGAAATACTGAGTCCCATCATTCTGCAACAGAAGTATAATCACTCCAAGACTACATTACAGCAAACACGCATCAGCAAAAAGAAACAGGGTTGACTTTGAAAAGATTTCTCTTGTGCCACAAAACTGTAGTATCCCTGTAGGCTTTTGTTATGATTAGTGATTATTTTACATATTTGATATCACATTAATTTTGTTTTGTATTTTACAGTCGTGCTGTAGTTGAACATGAAAGCTGTCACAACAGAACTAGGTCTGAACCCAAATGCACGACTCGAGACAGAAAATCAGTTCAGCAATTTATTAAAGCAAAGTATCAACAAAAATTCACTCAATGGAGGAAAAAACTGCAACAACACAAAATCACTCGCTAGAGGAAAAGTAACAACAGAAATTCTCTCACTAGGGAAAAGTAACAACAAAAAATCACTCAGATGAGGAAGACTATGAAAAAGGCAGGACAAAGTATTAAAAGAAATACAAAACCTGATCAAACTTGGGAACATGGACTGGCGTGGTTCACAGACTTGGACGAGACAAGACGAACTGGCACAGGACAAGGGGAAACACTGACTATATGTACACACAAGGTAATGGGGAACAGGTGGAAACCATCAGGGCGGGGAAGACAATCAGACAAGTGGGAGGCACACGAGGGGAGGGGCAAGTACCTGAAACGAGAGGAGAGTTAGATACCAAAATAAAAGCCACGAGACAATAAAGACACAAGACAAAAACTAAACATAACTTAGCAGAGTTTCTTGGACATGACAAAAGCGTCATCTGGTGTTACGATTTTTGTCAAAGAAATGTTTTCGCTCATAATTGATGTACAGTGTCGTAATAAATGTAGTTACAGAAATTAAGTGATTTGCATTGATGTAATACATGTAGCTATTGAATTAACTTATTAAATGAATTGAAGTCTTGATTTAAATTTTATTTTATTATTAAATAAATAAGAAACTACAGTTATATATTGTCATTGGTATTATGTAGTAGCCTGGGTCCAGATCTTCAAATCCACTCACTCCACTGAGTTGGCTCTTAAGTGTAACGAGTGGACAATTCAGTCTGATATCACAATTATTATATAAATGTCTGATTTAATACTGTATAACACAGATTGTTTTAGGGGCAGTATGTGTTTAACGAAAGAAAGTCATATCTTAACAGAAAAAAACATAAAAGCCACACATCTAACAGTGTGGGTTAGATGATATATTGACAAAATACAGACATACAGTATTTTTGTTCAAATGGTTCCAGTTTATTGGCATCCACTGAATCACTTTCATTACAGAAAAACACCACCCTACTGGTAGAATCCTGCAGCATAGTATGATTCTGCAGAACGAAACATACCACACAGCAAGTAGGTAAGAAAACTAACTAATATCTACAGTGAAGCATACCTGGGACAAAATGGTGCTGAAATCCTTCCTGGCATACAGAGTTTACATTGAACACTTTTTGTATTTATCTCTAATTTACCACTGAATTATATTTTGATCAAGCCAATAAATGTATCAAAATGCCTCCATCAAAACAAGCCCAAAGATATCTGAATATCCTGTGACTGCGCCAGTGAATGTAATGGTCAGATCCACACCTTTGGTCTAACGATCACTTCTGAAATTCACATTTTTACCTGCTGTTTGAGATGTTTTGCCCATAGACACAAATCAATCTGACAGTTTACTGAACAGGATTTGCAGCAGCATTTTTCACCCGAGCTTGTTGCATCAGCAGGAAAGTTACAGAAACTGTAATCTTCTTTAACTGTAGAAAACACTCCATCAGCAGGAGCCGTGACACAAGTAAACAATCTCTGACCTTTTATCATGAAACTTCTCAGATAAATTTTTCTTTCTGTATCGGACAACTTAAAATCAAATATGAGCTAAACAAATGATACATGTTGTGGCCTTGACAGAGAACTGTTGGGGAAAATCTAAATGATTTTGTGAAAAACTTACACTTCCTGACCTCATTATCTCAATTAAGGGATTTATAATGTGGCTTGTTAACTCATCTTAAAAAAGAAACCCAAGAAAGGAGCTGCAGAGGTGAATCTGTTGCTATTTTTCAGTAAAATATTTGATCACTGGACATCTATGCACAGATAGGACTGAGCAATATGTATAAATTATTATTCAGCATTTTAATATCACTGTGCGAGTTTAATATTTTGAACCACTCAATATAAATTTCTTTAATTGAGAATTCAGTTTAAAATTATTAGTGTGTACTGATTTTTTTATACCAAAACACATGTTGTAATATATAATAATATCAGAAAAAAGTCTTCATCTGATCTACTAAGTGTATTTTTTTTGTTGTCATTTTCATATTGCCCAGTACTACACTATACTAAAACTAAATTATAATTAACACTTTTCTTTAGTTTTTCTCTTCTTTTTTGCTCTCTAATAAAAAGATTTTACCTTTTTTTTTTATTGGAAAACAAACTTTGTTTTGAATAGTTTCCTTAAACTTCCATTATTTGTTTTGTAAGACACCAACCTTGTCTAGTACACATACAAACATAATTACCTTTTCCATATTTCAAGCATCTGTCCAAATTAAAGCATGGCAACAAACAGGCATGGTGAACTGCAGAAGTGTTAGTCTGTAAATTAAAAAGAAAAACACTTGCAAACAGGGGCAAGATACCAGAGCTCGTCTATTGACTTGATGCTACGCTGACACTGTCCAACAAGATGTATTTAGTTACCATTTCTCTGAAATGAGTGTGCTGAGTAACAGCTGTTGACCATGAGCGTTCAATACGCAACCAAAACGTAACGTACACTGACCCCAGTCTGAGATATCTTCTCTAATTGTGCACACACATCAAAACCACCTATCAGACTACGCGTCAATAAAAAGCCCCCAACTGAAAGCCAAAAAATAAAACTAATTAATGGTACATCCTCTTCACAGTGTAGTTATGACCTCTGAGCATTGTGAGAGCAAACGGCCAAACTTTGCGTGCTGAATCCAAAAATATACCACACACAGAGATACTTTGATTGACACGTCCTGACAACCAACATTTATGTCTGTCTATGTTTTGCTTCTTCACCCGCCACCCCTCCTCCCACCTCCCTGATCCCTGACATTTCCAGCATTTAAAAAATAAAAATAAAACCAAACAGGAAACAAACTCGTTCCAAGCTGGTGGAGTGGAATCCTTGTCGATTCAAGCAACTGCTGGAGAAATCCAAGCTGACAGAGTCTCTGTTCTCCTCTGAAGAGCATTTTGTTTTCACCAAAGCTTCCTCCCTCTTTTGTCCTGCAGGATTGACCACATGTGTCCTCTGGCTGGAGACGTAGCTAGAAGTGTTTTGTGAATCAAACGTGGAGCTGGGTTTGGGTGGGGAGGGGCAGGCGGGGCAGTCTGTCTGGGCAAAGATCTCTCAGTCGGTGGAGAAGAGGTCTCCGGCAGAGGGGAGCGGGGCCAGACCCCCGGTCACATTGGGCAGGAGGGAGAGATCAGGGAGACTCTGGATGTGGGACTTTAGCTCTTTTCTAACCTGGGTCACCCTCGCCAGTTTCTGTTTATACTCCTGCAGAGGACAAGATGACACAGTACAGGTATAAGCTAAAATGGTTCCTTATTTACAAATTTCAGTTATAGTGAAATTCTTTCAAAATGTCTTTTAAATGCTTTCTGGCATGTTTGAAACATATCAGTCACCGTATCAGTTATAATAAAACACTGTACTCAAAGTAATTTCTGAAATCTGGAAAAGTTATGGGCAGGAAATACAAGCTGCAAGTTATAAACAAGCTATGTTGAAGGAGAGTTCAGATCTTCTGAGTTGGGTAGTATGAGGTACTTATCCATAGTCAGTGTATTACCTACAGTAGATGATGGTCAACACAACCTTAGTTTGGAGAACCAGAGAGGAGCAGAAGCATGGAGGCTAAGCAATGTACTGATTTGGAGGTATTAAAAGGTATTTCAACCACTTTAAGTGATATTCCACCACAGAATAACAGTTACTCAATTTATTCATTTCATTCTGAATGTTTGAATTGCGCTGACCAATCAAAAAATGCTGCTAAAAGTTCTCCGCATGAAAATGTTTAAATAAAAAGAAGCAGCAGTATTGATAACTGAGTCATGTTGTGGACTGAGTGTTTTTTAGATGGCTAGACTGCACAAAGTGCATACATATAAATGTATTATTAACAGCTTAGTTGTTTGAAAGAGGGGGGAAAAATGGCATAGGATTGGTATCGAGCACTGATTATTTAATTTACGGTTTTTCATGGCAACTGCTGACAAGCTGTGTGTTCAAATACAAGCTGTATGAGGATAAAACAATTTATTTTGTATCACCTGTCCATATATTTTTTTAAAAAAGTGCCTACATTCAGATCTTTGCAACTTAAATTACAGGTTGCCTGTCTGATTAATCTGCTACATTAAAGTATTAAAGACTTTTTGTGCCAGTTTAAACTGAAAATAAGTAAATACCAATGTGCTTTCTGACAGAAATCTAGAAATTATTGATTCTCTTAACAGAACAACAGTTCAGAAATGCAGTGCTGTGTTCAATTCAGTAAAAGCATGACTCAACATTAATTAGTGAAGGAGAAAGAAATCCTGGCTCAGTTGTATGCTGTTGACTGTTATGTTTGTGTATGCATCGTCTTGCCTCTAGTTTCTTCTCTCTCTCCATGAGCGCCTCCCTCTGGCTGCTGATGTATTCAGTCAACATGCGAGCCAGCTGCCTGCGGTCCTCCAGCTCTGCAGCCAGTCGGCCATTATACTCCGCAAGCAGCAAACAGGCTTCATCCACCGTCTTCGACAACTTGTCTGCTGCATCTTTGTCTAGACAGGCACCAAAGTGGATTGTTTAAGTTACAGAATGACATTTATTTTGAGTTTCTTCAAGTAAAGGGAATTTCACTTTTGTGTATTCGCTCAGTTTCTTTTCACTATAGTATATTTTCCCTTAATATTTTCCTATGTGTCTTTTGCACTTTTTTTTTTTCATCCTATACTGATCAACAGTATTTTATAACCTGTGCTTATACGTGTTCTGTACAAATAAAATGATTATAATTACTATAATGTGGACACAATGCACATTTTACATCATGTACAGGATACTGGTGTAAACTGGCTAAACTTACTGACTTTAGGGGGAGATTGCTGGTAACACCTGAGTTAAATAACTGTTAACTGTTTACTTTTTACCTTCAACACTGTATGTATTGTTTTATAAAAAAGTTGTTTAATAAGTCCAAAATATAACAAATAAATAAAAGTCAGAAGCATGTGTCAATAATGAGGAAAAATAAGACCAATGCAAATCCATGTTGGAAAAATATCCATATAAAATAGTCCAAGATTGAGTTGCACTCTTAGGTCTCACCTGTGATTTTCTCCAGCAGGGAAACATCCTGGACCTCCTGCGGCAGCGAGGCGATCTTCTGACGAACAGCTGCATCTCCTGATGCAGCGTTCTCCAAGTCCTGCAGCGCCTTCACCAGCTCCTCTGTCTGAAAGTGGGAACAGAAGAAGAAAGTTAAAAGGAGTCAAGGAGGAGGGGGAAAATGATCTGGGAGGAGAAAAACAGTGGGAGAACAAAAGACAGATAGAAAGGAAAGTTTCAGAACAGGAGAAACATTAATGGTCTGGCTTCCTACCAGTTGAGTTGCAGCAGTGTCTGTGTTGTGGGGGGAGTGGCTTCTGTAGTCGTCGTCTTCATCATCTTCGTCTTCCTGGATCTTCTGATAGGGTCTTTTCACAGCCTTCTTCTCCTCTGCAGAGTCCAGTTTACAAACCACATATTTTATCATTATATTGTTTACATAATTTGCATAATTTCTTTTTTAAGACCAATGTCATAATTGAGAATTTATTTAAGATGCATTTGTTAGTTATATATTACTTCAATTAGTTTTTAAAAAAGCATTATTATTTTGAAGTCTCAGCTAAAAGTTTCCTAGAAGTCTTATTGAGTTCCTTACTATAGATAAGACAAAACAAACCTCACAAGACTAATAATTTTATGCAATTGTTTTTCTTTTTTACTGATTTTTTTTTTTAACTGACTATTAAATAGAAATTTGCTTGAGTTAACTTTTAGGTAATTCCGTAAATTCCAAACTAAGTTATAGTAATATTAATTTTTAAATTTATAAATGAAGTAATAAACACAAAAAGTTCAGACTGTCAAAGCATTCAATATGTAAACTAACACCATTACAATTTATATTTTTCTGCTATAATTTGTGATATGGAAATGTTTTAAGAAATAACTGAAACCAAAAGTATTAGTACAAATACTTACAGTGATAACTGAATGCATATTCAGAGGCAGCTTATTAATGATGCATGTACCTCATAAATAATAGCTCACTTCTCTCCACTACATTCTACATTACATTAGCTGCTTTTAATAATAAAAGTATTGGTGTCAACATCAGCGAACCTGGTTTTACTTATCGCCAATCAATAACTAATACTGTATATATTCATGTAGAGGGGAAACAAACTAATTATCAATAAGTCATCTAACCTGAAGGCCTGGGGCTGTTCGAGTCTTCTATGGCCAGTTTGAGCTGCTGAATGAAGTCACTTCTGTAGAGGCTCCTCTCCTTCCAGATGTTCAGCAGTCTCTCCATGTGCTTTTTACAGCTCTCATCTGCATCACTGCAGGGAGGCAGGTGAACAGTAGAGTACAGTAGAAGAAGAGCAGAGGACACTGTTTAGCACATTCCTCCAAACAACTTGTGCATCATAAAAAGGTGATTTCACATCACATCACATCTACCTGGCAACATGTGAGCAGGCATCGACGAGGACTGACTCAAAGTCTTTGGTGAACTCTGGTCCTTTCTTCTTGCTGTTCTGGATGACATCGTTGGCCAGATACAGGAAGGTCAGCTTCCTACTGCTTTTAGCTGCAAGACACATAAAATCATCATATTTCAAGATTTAAAAAGGAAAAAAATCACCAACAGAACAAAGCCATGTCAGCTTTACCTGTTTTTGTCCATGTATATTGTTTATTCGAACAGGTTAAAAGAAAAACAAAATAAATAAAATGTACAATGTGCTTTGGCTGTATTTTGTTTTATGGTGCCCTCTTCCTTTACTAGTTTCAGTAATAAATACTTAATATTTTGTAGCATCCTCCTTCTTCCAATACTATACAAAAATACTGTAGGGTCCCTTAACAAGGGACACCCGAATAGCATTTACAACAACAACAACCCTAGCTCCTAAAGCCTCTGCCAATCACAGGTGGGCTGTCTCTCACAAATCACTGTCATAGGTCATAGCTGGTATGACAGACAGGCTTCACAGCCTCTACACGCACGCAAATATCACTGGCAATAACACATTCACTGACGTCATGGAAAACTCAGTAACTGCAATAACAGACTTTTTAACTTTAGCTGAATATAACATGGTCTTAACAGTGACAGTATAACATAACAGTTGACACCACATTTCCCTAAGTCTGTTACAATACCATTACCATGTACTGTAGGTCAAATATTACCACACTAAACATTTTCTGTTCACAGCTTCACAAATATCAGGATGTGATAGCTTTTCTCAATTTCAAATACATGCAAATTTGAGGCTGTTGACCAACAGTCAGACAAACTATTGTTAAAAACTAAAAGCTATTTTAAAGGGATAGTTCGGCCAAAAATGAAAATCAGCCATATAAAAGTGTTGCAGAATCTACAATTTAAGGGAATGGTGGCTAGTTTTCAAACGATAAAAAAAACAAAACAACCGAACGATAAAAACAACAACAACCAAAACAATAAATAAAAATAAATAAATAAATTAATTAATTAATTAATTAATTATAATAAAACAAAATGCCCCCATACTGCTTATCTGGCACAATCTAAGTTTCCTAAAGGCCGGATATGTCAAGCAGACTTGAAAGATGTCATGTACACCATGTTTTTAGCCTAAATCTTGACTGCAGATCCTTAGCTTGGAGCCATGCTCACATGCGCATGCACACTGTCTGAACCAGATGTGTGTGGTGTGACAGTGCACAGGTGCGCAAGTGAACAGGATGTCGGGGCTTTAGGAGACTTGGCTTATACCAGACAAGTAGTGTGACATTTTATGTTTTTTTCATTGTTTTTTATGTTTGAAAACTGGTCACCATTCACTTACATTGTTTGAGAGATTCTGCAACACAGTTTTCCAGCAAAACTCCAGCGGTGTTGTGTGGACTGAAAAACTAAACCCAACCTTTAATGGTGGGGGCTGAAATATGCTAATGAGGGACAGGTTTGGATCGGTTTCAGACAAAATTTTGTCAGGCTTGGGCCTTGTCAGGCTCAACTTTTCAAGCCCAATCTTGAATTAATCTTGAATGGACAGTTAGATCTTTTCTTTCTTTATTTTTGACACTTTCTTATAGTACAATTAACGAGCTTGTCTCGTTTTAAACATGTGATATTGAAAAATATATACGTTTGATAATTTGACAACTTTATTGTGACATTTGGATATTCTGAATATTTCTGGATGTTTTCTCCCCCTTAATTAAGTTGGCAAATAAAGGCATCTGTGTACCAATTTCAGCCTGTTACAAATTTTAAAGTGATAGAATAAGCCATTCAGTATGTACTCACCACCATGCCGATGTGATGATGGGTGAAGGTCTTCAGTTCACAAAACAATCCTGGAGTTTTAGGAGAAACAGGGTAGCAGCCTCATCCAGTACAATGGCAGTAAAACGTTAAAAAAAAGCACACAAAACAAACACAAAATGTCTCCTGCTTGTGTGGTGTGTCCGCAAGCAGCGACATTAAAAATTAACCGCAAAGACTTCAGCATGTACGTCCATTAAGATATATACAAGTCTGGCGAGATCGACGCCATGTTTACATCCTACCGGCTATATGCTACAGTTGACATTTCTGCTAAAAACATGGCGTAAATGGCGTCTTTTGCGGTTATATTTTAATGTCGCGGCTCGCGGACACTTGGATTACACCACACAAGCAGGATGGAGACATTTTGTGTTTGTTTTGTGTGCTTTTTTTAAAAACATTTTATCCGTGGTCACCGTTGCCATTGTACTGGATGAGGCTGCTACCCTGTTTCTCCTAAAACTCCAGGATTGTTTTGTGAGCTGAAGACCTTCACCCATCATCACATCGGCATAGTGGTGAGTACATACTGAGTGGGTTATTCTCACAAGTGGAATATCACTTTAAAGTCTATTTACAGAAAGCCCACATACCACATAGACACCTTAAACTCATCTTTACAGTTACACGTTGAAGTATTTTGCAGCATCAGTCAGTGTTATCAACTCTTACCTTTCTTGAGCTCTCTGTGCCAAACTTTGACGATGAGTGCTGAGTGTTTGCGGTGGTGGATGATCCACAGAGACAGAGTCTGGACACTCTGCTGAGAGCTGCTCAGCTCCGTCAGCTTCTTCTCCAGGGCCGACTCAGAGAACGACGACATGCCGGTGAGAAAGTATGTTTCCCCCGTAAACCCGACCGACCCCGACCCGCTCTAAAGCCTCTGAGCTCCGACCTGCTTTGGAGAAACTCGCACTGTCATCAAAACTCAAGTTGAGTCGCCGAGTAACTTACAGACATGCAGCATTAAACTGCCTCCTGCTCCACCTCTCCTTATGTTTCTAAAGTTGTACTAAACCTCTGTGTCTAACTGAATTACTGACCAAATCTAGTGAACAAACCTGCAGGATGTGAGCTGGTTTATCAGCTGCTGTTTCTTCACTGTCCACAGTGTTTGTTTACAGCCGCGGCTAACTAACGTTAGCTAGCTAGCCGAGCTAAGCAGCCATCTGCAGAGCAGTGCAGCCCGGAGCTGAGCCTGCGTTATAACCCGAGTTTAAATCATGAAAGCACCTGTAATATCCCTGTTCGATATATCTTCAGTGCGCCAACAGAGGAAACAAAACTACTAAAGACTGACGGTGAAACTCACCATCTGTCTCTGCTTGTCTAACTACTCAGGAAGATTCCTTCTAAAAAATGGCAGCTTGCACTTTCACCTCGACATGTGCGTCGCACAGTAGTGACGCAATCAGATTCAGGCATTATTCCCTTTATCCAGGGGAGCGAGGTGGGGGTATGAAATACAAATACAAAACCCACGATAAATGCACATTCTGTAACAGTGAGCCAGTTCTCAACTTTAATCACTGTACATATACAGGAATATTTTCTATAAAACTTTGAATAGTATAGAAAAGATGTAACAACTAATGTAACATTAACTCCTTGTGTTTTATTGACAATAACAATAGATAGACTGATTCATCAGATTTTCAAAGTTGGTGGTGGACCTAAATGTGTGTGATTTGGTTAAAAGGATAGTTCACCCAAAAATCAGTCATTATCTACTCGCCCTCATGCTGCTTGAAGGTCAGATTTAGTGTTTTAGTCCACAAAACACTGCTGGAGTGTCATAGCAAAACAGCGTTGCAGAATCTCTCAGTGCCATGTATATTAGATTCCCAATGTGCATGGAATAATGGAGTGAATTTTCTATGCTTTTATGTCAGCATTTCTAATGGACAAGTGTCACTGTATTTTGAGACAATATTTTGCTAATTTACATACAATGACAGAAATATTGTAATATTATATGATGATATTATAAGTCCTCTCCTAATTTAAATGTCTTTTTCAGATCAGATTAGAATTTAACTTAGACATAGACTTTAAGACTAACCACAAAAAAGCACACACTAATTGGCGAGAATTCTCTTGGAATTTGTTGTAGTTAATCTGATGCTACTGTGTCAGCAATGCAAGAATTAATTTAATCAGCTGGCTGACTTGCACGTTTGAATAGAAATTACCATAAAATCTATTACCAAACACATTTTCTGTTGAAATTGGAAAGCTAGCACAAGGCAAATATATTCACTCAAATCTTTGTGTTTGTACAGACATGGAGATTTCCATGTCAATTTGCCTCCATAATACTGTGGTTGACAAAAAGGACAATATTCCTGTCAAAACAATGGGTTTGGGTCCTGCACGCAGGTGAGTATCAGGCAAATTGTAAGTTGGCACAACAGGTGTGTTTAGCAAAATGAACCTCAAATATCAACCAAAATGCAAATTCAGCCACACCTGCACAAGCCTTTTTCACAACAGACATTTTAACTAAGCAGCAAAAACGCAGATATAACTATTAACATTAACTAATGAAAGCGCTGGTCCTTTTTTGTCTTTTTAGTCTCACAGCCAGAGAGCCAGCATGCACAGTACCAGGACCCTAAAACTGAGTCACGTAAATGGAATGCAGACGTGTTTAATGCTATCACTTGTGCTTTTTCTGCTCTGACAAATAGAGATGTCTGGTGGGGAAAAAGACTGACTGAGAAATCTGGAGTCACTGAAAAATCCTCTATTTATGTGGAATTGAACAATATAAGGTTCATATTCAATCAAATGTCTTAGAAAGACAAACTTCTCTTTGCATGAAGTTAGTTTGTTATAATAATAATAATAATAATAATAATAATAATAATAATAATATTATTATCATTATTATTGTTATTATTATTATTATTAGTAGTAGTAGTAGCAGAAGTATCATGGTGTCTGACTTTTTCTTTCACTGTGTGCTTCCCTGAGCAGACATTTACCAAGGTAAATAGCCAAGAATAGAATAAACCCAGAAAAGGATAATATAAGAACCGAACTGTGATATTAACTACATGAAAAGTTCAACCTAACTGCTGTCATGAACGTCAATAAACGAACATTACTGACGTTATTACTCATCTAACATTTCCTCATTTTGTCATTTTGAAAACCCTTTAAATCTGACTCACAAGTTTCCTTAAAACAACTTTAATAAACTGAAACAACAGATTTATGACTAAAAGACCTGCATAATTCACAAACTACCTTTGTTTACTCTGGTTTACAGTTGTATGTCATATCAAAGATTAATGTTTAAAAACCCACCAGTCTCCCTTTTCATGGCTCAACACATTTATGCAGTTCATTTAAATGGGAGGGAAACCCTACAGTCACAAAAAACAAATATGACATGCAAATAAGCTTCACTCAAGCAAAGCTCCCCGGAAAGATGCAAAAGTGGTCCTCTCATCCCTCCCTGCATCAATTCACACTTTCAAAAACAGGCTCTGATCCGTTTTGCAAACCACACCGAGCTTCCACTGCAGCCGTTCAGTAAAGTACGGACATGTGCGGTGCTCTGTTTCTGTCCTTAGGCTGGCTGATGCTGCAGTCAGCTGATGGGGGACTGGATTACATCTCCCAGGGACAGGGGATGCAACTGCAGGGTGATTTCTCCATCGCTGGATTTTTTCCAGTCCACTATGGACCTGAAGAAAATGGTACTTTGCCTGCTTTGAGTCCATGCAATAAGTGAGTTTTACGGTTTTACTGGACAGTAAATGTCCAACTCTACTGATTAAGTGTATCTCGTTCGGTTAAAACTTCAATACTTGACATGTTTCAATCCATTTTCACTTTCACGTGTTATCTTTTCTAGAGGAAAAGCCAACCAACATGGATTTCACCTGATGCAGGCCATGAGATTTGCTATAGAAGAAATCAACAACAGCACCGGACCACAGCCTCTTTTACCAGGAGTGAAGCTAGGCTACCAGCTGTACGACACCTGCTCGGTATCGGCTGGTATCTTGGCCACACTGGACATTCTGGAGCATCAGAGCTCCTCCACATCTGGGACGGAGAGAGACTCAGACTACAACAGCAGTCAAAGGCCACTGGCTCTGATTGGGCCAGACAGCAGCAGCAAATCTTTCACCCCTGCTTCTTTACTGGGAGCCTATCTGATACCACAAGTAAGTTATTACCTGCTTTTTATTGGTATTTAAAAGATAACAAGTACAAACAAAACAAAACGCCATCCAACCCACAACCAACCCAGACATCTCCTTCTTCGTTCTGGGTGGAAACAGTACATCATAGAAGAGTCTCTGTAAACCCTCATGCAGAGGTTCTGGGTGAAACCTTTCACAGATGGTTCTAGGTATAGCTCTTTATATTGGGTTCTAGGTATAACTCTCTGGTTCCAAGGGTTCCAAGTGGAACCTTTACAGAAAGTTCTACCAGGAATTAAAAAGGGTTCTTCTGTGACATGGGTGGACAATTATTTTTCATGGGGAGGCCACATGATAAATTGATCAAGCTGCCGTGGGCCAGACATAAATGACCCATGTCATAAGTGTTCTATATAGGGTCACCCTCTCTGAATTACTGTGTTGAACTGTTGGCTAATATTTTGTTGACAATGTCCAAAACTTGATGTTTTACAGTGTCCCATGCTTTCCACATACAGGTTGCAAAAATAGTAGTAGCAGAAGTAGAAGAACAACATAAACAGCGTGGATGTACAGCACTGAGTGAATAAAGTTACACTTTAATATAAAAGATAAAGTTCATTATCGTTACCAATGAACACAACACTGACCCCTCTCAAAATAAAGGTTTGATAGCAGTTTAATGGTAATCAAAATGCTATTGACTGTCTTTGCTTGACTTTGAATTTTTGGTATTTTCATGATGGCCTTGTGGACCACATGATACCTTTCAGTGGGCTGCATCTGGCCCCTGGGCCACAGTTTGCCCAGGTCTGTTCTATAGGGACAAGCTGAAGAAGTCTTTATGGTTCTAGGTAGTACCTTTTCTGTGGTGAGTGTAATGTGGTTGCTTACCATTCCAAATAAGACTAGGAAAGACTTATCAAGCTGTGAGAATGATTGATCCTGATCACCTGGAAAGATTTTATCCTGGCCCTTGAATGATTACATACTCCACGTGACATTAGAAGGCGTATATACAACATAGAATCCTCTCTCTCATGTTCTTGCTTCATTTTAGATCTCATATGAAGCATCAAATGAAATGCTGAGCAACAAGAACCTCTATCCCTCCTTTCTCCGCACGATTCCCAGCGACAAGAACCAAGTGGCAGCTATGATCCAACTCCTGGTTCGTTTCAACTGGACCTGGATCGCTCTGATAGGCAGTGACAATGCCTACGGCCTGGAAGGGATGAGTAGCCTGTCCCAGCAGGCACCAGACCACGGCATCTGCATTGCCTACCAAGGAGTCATCCCCTCACACAGACCTGATACGGTCCAGACCATGAGGAACATTGTGGAAAACATACTGAAGACCAAAGTCAACACCATTGTGGTGTTCTCCAGCAAGACCAAACTCAGCTACTTCTTCCCGTACGTTGTTGAGCGGAAGGTGAGAGACAAGGTGTGGATTGGGACAGAGGACTGGTCAGCGTCTTCTCTTATATCAGGGTTGGATGGCATCCACACCATCGGCACTGTGCTCGGCGTGTCCATCAAATATGCAACCATATCTGGTTTTGTGGAGTTTGAGAGGAAGGTCTTAGAGGCGGCAATGCAGCACAGTGACACAGAGGGAGCTTCAAATGTCACAGTGAGCTCTGGCAATGACTGTCTGCACAGCACAGGCCTTTACAGCCTCGCCAAGCTGAAGTTTCCTCTGGAG
Organism: Lutjanus campechanus; assembly: GCA_027495735.1. Lineage (NCBI taxonomy): Eukaryota > Metazoa > Chordata > Actinopteri > Lutjaniformes > Lutjanidae > Lutjanus > Lutjanus campechanus. The sequence continues at coordinate 23,075 of JAJHUR010089802.1, forward strand.
AAATATGACATCACCTCCTCCTACAATGTGTACAAGGGGGTTTACGCTGTGGCTCATGCTCTGCACAAAACACTTGGCTGTGATTCAGGAGAGTGCCTGAGGAGGAAGGTGAAACCATGGGAGGTGAGCACACGTAAGCTTAAATCTCTCTGAGCCCCATTTGTTTTGTTACAGCACTGATGTTTCCTTTTCCCCTCTCCCTCACAGCTTCTCCCGTGGCTGAAGCAGGTGCGATTCAGTCTGGACAACGCCTCGGTGTACTTTGATCAGAATGGTGACCCGCCCACTGGATATGACATCATTTGCTGGGTTTGGAAGGGGATGAACTGGTCAATCAGAGAGGTGGGCTCCTTCAGCCCAGATCCCATCATGCTCACAGTCGATGCTGATAAAATTGAGTGGCACAAATCAGGACATTCAAGACAAGTAAGACCTTCAGGAGTATTTTTGAGTAACATTAGTAAAACTTTTGTAGAGTTTAAAAACTCAACATCTAATTCAATGCAAACATGGTGCAACTCTTAGAGAGGAATCTGCAGGTTTTATGAACAGCTGCAAGGAATTGTTCATCACATGCCCACTTATTGTATTTTGAAATCAACCAGTCAAACTTTCTTTGTATAGCACAGATGAATGCAATTCATGGTGCTGAACTGAACTGCCAAGCCAATAATAAGACATAATAAAGTTATATAAAAACTATCAGTAAAATTGATTACAAAGACAAAATGAATCAAAACGACAACAATAACAGAATAAAATAGATTGGCCTGGGCCCCCAGTGATACAACTGCCACTGACATATATGATTGTTTCTGATGTGGCTTTTGTGTGTGCTTTTTGTTTGGTCTTATCTCTCTTGTTTGTCTGGAGATTTTGATGTTAGTGAGATGACCTGATTTGTTGCTTGTGTCCAGGTGCCGCTGTCCATCTGCTCTCCACCTTGCCCAAGAGGCCACAAGAAGTTGCAAACAGGACAACACCAATGCTGCTTCGACTGTCAGGCCTGTCCCGCTGCCACGTTCCTCAATATAAGTGGTAACATAGAGACACACAGAGGAAAAACTAGCAAAGCACCAGATAAAAATATTCAGACAAAGAAATAATTGAGAGGAAATAAATGTATACAGATTGGGAATGTTGTAACATGTCAGCTCATGGTTAAGATGGGAGATTGAACAGGCCATGCAAAATTTGGCAATTTATTATACAATGTAATTAAGTCATCATCATCACCTGGTGCAGGTGAGTGGATGTGTGAAGGTAAAATAAAACCAACATAGAAAGATATCCAAAAACAAATTTAAAGGGACATTTCACCCCAAAATCAAAAACACATGCAGAGTGCAATTCATCCATCTAGACGTTTTGGTATGAGTTGCTGAGTTTTGGAGATATCAGCCATAGAGATGTCTGCCCTATATAATATAACAGAACTAGATGGTGCTCAACTTGTGATGCTCAAAGTGCTTAAAAAAAAAGTACATCTAAAATCATAACCCGGATACTTTCATGTTTTTTTTCTACAGTCTGCCAACTGTATCACCGTGCAGAAAGAAGCATGCATCTACATGTAGGAGAGGCTTGTGCTCA
>JAJHUR010089803.1:0-18746 GCA_027495735.1 Lutjanus campechanus
GCATACACATTCATACACCGGTGGCGCAGCCATCGGGGGCAATGTGGGGTTCAGTGTCTTGCCCAAGGACACTTCGACATGTAGACCAGAGGAGCCGGGAATATTTACATCCGACAATTGAAGCTGTCTTGGAAACTAAGGACCGGCTGAGCCAACAGCTGGTCCAGCAGGTCTGCGGTCTTGGCATGCTCGTGACCATCCTCGGAGGCTGTGACCGGTCGAGCCAGTTTTCACTGGTCCAGTGGGTCGCAAGCCTCGGCGTGCTAATTCCCATCCTGGGAGGCTAGAGACCAGTCAAGCCAGTAGACGGATCGAATGTGTTGCCAGGTTAAATGCTTTAGTCGAATGAACAGCTGGCTTCTAATTTCCCGCCGCCAGCCTCTAACTTACCAGCACTCACTTATCATTGGCCAGATCAGGAGCTGGCTTCAACCTTCTTCTTTTTTTTCCTGCACCTTTTACACTCTACGTCCTCAGGTAACCCTCCTATTTTTTCTTTGTCTTTTAAGTGCTCTCCTTTTTAAAAAAATTTGCCTCTGACCCGGGCATGTTAAGACTCAGTGGGAGTGGTTTAATTTGGGCCTACCTCTGTGCCATGTCCCTGCTCTCTTGCTGTCCTGTGCTCACCACCTCCTCACGATTGTCCAGCTCCAGTTCTCAATATCTGACACCTGATGATTTGTTTCATCTGAAATTAAAAATGTACAAAATGTTAAGTCTGATGTTCAGTTGCACATCTGCCTCCCCTCCCCACAGGAAATTTGACTGTTTCATAGCATGTTACAAGTTAACAAGTAGTATGAAAGTATGAAAAATTGACTTTCTTACCAGGTATGTGTGAGGCCTCAGTCTCAAGCCTTTGGATGGGGTCAAAGGTTACTTGGTTGGTCCATCCTGTAACACAGCAGGAGCCAAGTCTTGTTAGCAGCCAGTTTTCATCAACATGGAAGATAACTTCAAAGTATTTTATCAATCAAAGCAAAACACTTTGGTGTTGGTTTGGCAGTGGAAAAATGTATGTAAATTTAAATAAAATGCATCCCAACTCAAAGTCGAGAAGCCTGCCAAAAGCCAAAGACTTAAACATCAGACAACCAGCAGTAAATAAACAGCTCAAAAACAGAAGAAAGGTAGCCGAAGCAGCACAAAAAACTTTGACTATGACACCGTCACTGCAAGTGCGTTGTGACCAACTTCCATTTTGGTCCATCTTTAAATATAAAATATCCTTATTTTATATTTAAACATTAAAATAATTAGGAAACTGCAAACAGGAATTTAAAACAAGAATTTGGGAGTTTTATTTACTAAAAAATACACATTAAATTATCTTCAATTCTCATGACATCTGTCAAAGTATCAGCAGAGGGACACAAGACTGCAAACTTTTCACTCAACATGGAATTTCCTCTAATATTTAGAAAAAACTATAAATGCAGTCTGTTTTTAACAAATGCATTTTAGACAACAAGTAAAACAAGTTTACACGTTTAAGTTGTGAGACAAAAACTGCAGTTACATTTCTCTGATTACAGAAGAAAGATGTACATTTTGCTGCATTTTTTGGGGGAAGAAACTTATAAAAAAATGTATTTACTTGACATAATGATGCTAAGAAAACACATTTACATCTTTCTGAACAGAAAACAGCTCAATAAAACCAAAAATAGATGAGCAAAAAATGACCTTACCTCTTCAAAGGCTGGTTTGGAAATGAGGCCCAAAGTTCCGAGCTCATGATACATGAAGAAGGTTCCGTTGTGACGTCACTGACCCTGATGTGATGTCACCTTCTCAGAGAACACAACAGTTCTATTTCCTTTTAAGGATCGGCAGCCATCTTGGCACACATTCATTTAAAAACTATTTATTGTCTATGACTTTTTAAAGTGTTCTTACTGTATTAAATCAGTGTTTCCTGACCCTTTTCCTTCATCTGTCTTTGAGTAAACTGTCAGCTCCTGAATAAGTGACATATTTAAGTGTGTTTCATATTATATTCACTGTATAACAATAACCAGACAGAACAACTAATAAACTTCACAATTAACCCAAATATTGAACACAATAACTGCAGGAAGTTTAAAATGAGAGATTTTGATGAATTTTTTTGATTATTTCCAGTGAATATTGTATCAGAGATGTGATTTATTTATATTTTAGGAACGTTTTCTCCAGTTCCACAGTGCAGATGCATTGTGTTTCTTAAACGGCGTGGCCATGGTGTGGCGTGCAGTTTTTATGCTATAACTTTATTGTAAATGATCCGACTTGCACCAAACTTCACATAGCTGATAAAAGTTCTGTCCTGAACACATCTACACGACAATATTCCATAATAGTTATCGCACCACTTTCTGGCAACAGGAAATGTCATGTTTTACATTTTGACGTGCTTCTCCAAGCAGGCCGACCATATCCAACTCATATCTGATCAGAAACATATCTGACCAGATATGTTATCTGACCGCATATTGACCACATACGGCGTTGCCATGACGACACGGTGAAGGTCAGTGTTTCCCCAAAACATAGGAAGTTGCATTAACTTCTGTTTACTTGGTTGAATCTGCCTGAAACTTAACATAGTTCAGTAGTGGTCCGGGCCTGAACATATTCAGATTTGTCGGTGGGCGTGGCCAGATGGCTTAGTCACTTTAAAGTGTAGTCCCGTTGGCACGTTTCACCGACATAAACGAAAATCAGTTCGCACGTGTGTCATGACCAAAGGCACAAACCCATAAACCCTCTTGTACCCATAGGCTAAACCCAGCAGGAAGTCAGCCATTTTGAATTAGTGACCAACCTCACCGCGATGAGTTTTTGGCGACCGACCTCCGCCTTGACGGTCGAGGCTCGGCCGGCGCCTCCTGGGTCCGGCTGGCAAGTGACGGGTGACCGACCTCCGCCTCGACGGTTTTTATGTCTCGCCATGAAACAGGAAGCTGCTGTAACTTTGGTATAAATGGGTGGGTGTGAGGGCCCTTACAATGCTGCTTACAGCTTTAATCTTTTTTTTAATTATTATTATTTTAATTTACTATCAACATGACAACTAACTGCGACCGTTGCAGCTCGGCCGGCGCCTTTTTATTTGCTATCTAAAAATGTCAAAAGTCTCCTTCACTGTGACATAATAATGTTCAATTTTTTTTAAAGGTGGCTAAACATGTTATGTTGCTGACCCCGTCCACAGCAGCTCCCTACACTGGTACTCCTGCTGCTTCTCCAGACTGGAGGCATGCCAACTGCCATCTACTGTACTACTGTTCTCTACTTTGACAAAGCTCACAGTATTTGCACTGATACATAAAATGAGAGACACTATAGTCAGAAAATGTTCTGCCTGCCATTCTGGTGATGTAATGATGAAATCAGGACACAAACATGACTGTCGTTGAGTCAACCAAGTTGCCCGGATTTCATTAGAAATAGGCTCACCTCCCTCTGCCTCCTCCTCTTGCTCTCACTTCTCCTCTTCCTCTCTGTTCTTCACACTGCTCCAGTTTTTCCCAACACAGTAGAGGTCACCTAAGGAGTTTGAACAGGTCCCTGTCTTTATTCGGACACTATAGCGTGATTTTTTTTTTTACCAAAAATTATGTTAATTGGGCACATGTTTTATTTTCTAACCAAGTATTCATTGGTGCACCTAATATTGGTATAGAATTAATTCTGACATATATTCCCATATGCTCATACTGTAGTTTTCATCTCTCTCTCTCTTTTATTTCTCACTGAACTAAGTTTTATGAACCGTCTGAAGCTCACCACCACCTCTGCTTTAAAAGGGGGTATTGAAAAAGTAGATATCCAAGCATATAAAAATATCCAAAGGGAATAATCCTAGTGCATTAAATCAGTGATTGATTAAACAGATAATATAACAGATTCGGAATCGAGGTCACCCCTAGACTTTTTTCTGTTTGTTTTTGTTCATGTTTTCATAATTGCATGTATAGTTTTTGTGTGTATGCGATGGAGAGAAACTAAATAATCCAGCCTGTGGTCATTCACCATTCAGTGAACACTTGCACAGGCTGCCACCTGGTGGAGGAACCGTCCCCTGTTTCACTCTCTTTCCTTGATGTCTTTTTTTTTCCATTTTCGTGCTTTTGTTTTCTAATTTCAACCAGTTTACGGATTCCTGGTACTTGAGACGAGTATCTCATGACAAAAGTTTATTAAAAACAAAACAAAACCCGGTCATGCTGCACATGTTTGAAGAGCTGTCTAGGCTCCTGTGGCCCCTGGGGTTCGATTAAGGAGCCATCTGTCCCGTTTGGTGTAAGATTAAGAACTCCTCCGTCTGATGTCTCCAGAGTTGATTAGATTCAGGATTATATCTGAGAGAGAACATAAAGTTCAGAACAAAGATTATGTTTGGGTTTTTTTTCCGGTCATGGGGGATCATCACTGTTACATTTCTTGAGCAGTTTCTTTACAAAATATTGTCTCAAACCGCTCTGTTTTCAGCTTATTGTAAATATTGAACACGTGTGTTACGCAACAGCATCTTATGGATGAACACTTGTAAAGCAGGCCTGCATCTCTAATGCAACTTTATCTTCTGTAACAAAGCGGCTGAAGAGGATTAATGCTGCTGTTGCCACAGAAACTTGGTGACCAGTGGAAAGAGAGAGTAGAGAGGGGTGGGGAGTCCATGGATAGAGTAAGAGCGGACAGAGAGCACATCTAGACAACCCTTCGCCCACACAGCAGACACACAGTTTTTTGAGGTGACACAGTTTCCAGCCAGTCTGCCACCATGCTGCACCCTTTAATCATCGGCATCATGACCGTAAACACCTCCCTAACCATCATCTATTGGACCTTCATCCTGAGCGATGCCTACTTCAAGTGGCTGATGGAGCCCGAAGACAAACCCAAGAAGGTGGTCACCCCGGCCTGAGGGAGTCACAGTCAAAATGGACTGACCAAATGAATGGGTGTCGTTATTTATTTTGCTTACGACTAGTCTGCAAAGGCAGCTCGGCTTGTAGTGCTTTCTGTGGAGATTTTGCTTTCTGTGTCACCCGGAGAAGACTTGGAAACCCCCTTCTGTTAACTTTTTGCTGAAGCGAATGAGAGAGGAGTCACTTTTTAACAGGTAAACGTCTGCTGGGATTTACCTAAAACTTTACTATAAAAACATTGAGACAAATCTTAATTTCCGTGCAACCGTCTTTACTACTTTTTGAGTTTTGAATCAAACCTCAAACTCCTAAGTTTTGAAATAAACTAAAAAGTCTAATCGACCTATAATCTTCAGTTGAGATCATTTGCTTTTCTTCCTAGAAAAACCCATTTTGTGATATTTCGTTCAATTTATTAAAGTGAATAATGGTTAATAATGTAATATTTTCAATTGCGATAATTTAATTTTTCGGGTTCACAGCTCACTCTGAACAGTTTTTAACATACAGAACTTCCTGGGTTTCTAAAACTCAAAAATTCAAGTTTATCCAGCGAAGAAAATTAAATGATCACAGCAAAAGATTATACAGTAGGTCGGCACATCTTAAGAGTTTGAGTTTGGGTTAAAACTTTTAAATTTTTACTGTAAACGGTTCCGTTGAAATTATGAGCTTTCTCAACATTTTTATAGTGATTGACCTGCACTTTTATTATGTCTGATTTATCTTCTAGCGGTGTTTGTGGCTTTCAGATGATGCCAGATGAACTTCATATGAACTTCATCTTCTGTTTTGCTCTCTGCTGACTCAGTTAAAAGGTGTTGTTGATGACAGAGGCCGCTCGTGTCAATCAAATCCTGTCAAGGATTACCAAAGAACACCTTCATGCTGACACAAGACAGCCTTACTCCTCCTGCAACACACACTCACAGACATCACGCAACACTTTTCCTCCTGCTTTACCAGAGGACTTGATTTTCATTCATCCTTTTAGATCCTTTTTTTCTCATAATCCCGCTTTCTGCTTCTAAACAACATGACGGAACACGTCTTCTACTGCGGTCTGCACCCGGTCTCTTGGTTCATTCTTTTCATGAACGTTGCCATCACCATCATAGAATGGCAGTTCCTCGTTTCTCAGTTTATGAAAATTAACAAGCCGGAAGACGAACAACCTAAAGCTTAGAGAAGAAAATACACGACCTGGTGTTCCACCAAGAAGATCTGGGAGGATAAGAACTTGTTTTTGGATTGTTGTTTAGTTGCAGAGAAAAAATCACTGATGGTAGGATTTGTCGTGATAGAGCAATCACTGTGGTAAGCTTTATATTTGCATGACATTAACCTTCTGCTGTGTGTTCCTGGTTTCTTCCAGAGCCGTCTGTGTTCGACCAATTTGGAAGTCCTTTCATTCACAAGTCAGAGAAGCGCTGTAAGCGCTGAAGACTTGTTTCAAGTTTTGATTACAAGGTAAGGAGTCTTCTTTGTGCCCTAAAACTTAACTGTATCTTAAAACTTCATCATTTCACCAACACTTGTTTTTTCCAGAGTTTCTGTGGGTCCCTCCTTTAAAAAATATAAATTTTAGGCCTTAAAATGTCTTAAAATGATGACAGATTGATTGGATTATGAAGTTAAAGTCACTTTTATAAAGTTGCATTAACTTCAGTCTCACTTTTAAATGTGTTTTTTGGGGAAAATATGTGTTGATCACACTGTAACAACTACAAAATGAAACCAACATGGACCCACTCTATGTTAATTCCTGCAAGCTGTATCAAACCATCTTCCTTGATTCTGACATCGCTAAAACCATCAACTTTCACCCCCCAGAACTGATGCAGTAGATCTTAAAATTGCATTCATAATCGTCTTAAAAAGATCTCAAAGCCTTGAAATTTAACCTGTTTTTCACAGCTTATATTAGAAAGGGAGTTGATGTGTTGTTCTTTATCAATTTCATATCAGACTTTCATAAGTTACATTTGATGATAACAGTTTTCATACCCATGGGTATATTTATTGGTCACAAGTCTCAGATTGCATTTTGAAATATCACCATCTGGCTCTATTATGAAGCCAATGAGTCATAAAAATAAAGCGTCACATCAGTGATTTATGTGACACGATATTTATAGAACGGAAGAAGTGGACCCGCTGTACTTTAAGATGAATTTAAAGCTTTGAATATCCATAAAGCAATGCCAGTTTAAACCCCAGAGAAAGTGGGCTTACTGTAATATATGTATCATATATACTGTATATATATGCAACGTGGTCATGGAGGACCATAAGCCTCTTTGGCGTATTACTGTCCACCTCTCCTCGCTCATATCTCTAATCCCTGCAGATGGAAAGCTGATATTGCTCTGTGACAGACTCAATCCTATTAACTCTGTCTGTCCTATATTCACCTCACACTCCTTGCTCCCCTGGACATTTTGACCGAGGAGGACCCCTCTCCAAAACACTAGAAGGAGGAGGAATGCCGGGGTTTAAGTCTAGACGAAAGATTAGGAGAATTGGCACACTTATGGCATCGCATTTTTCTTGTCTGGTGAACTACATTTCTGCAGCGCTCCTCTGTGACAGAGAGCTGTCACTCATCCGCCACCATGTTCTCATTTTTGAACCATCTTGACATTTCCATCTGTCACCAATCCTGACATTCAAATGTTTGAAATCTTCTAACGCTGAGTCACTCTCCCTCCTCGTCTCGTCATGTTTTCAAAGTTTTTCCGCAGTGCCATGAAGGAGCTCGGCTCTGCAACAAGACAATAAATCTCTGATAGGCACTTCACCGCATTCTTGTGAATAGACTATCCAGTAAGAGACAGTATCCACTTCACCATGAACCAGCAATCAGTTGAGTCCCTGAACGTCTCGGGAGGAGCTCTGCTCTTGAACCTCACACAGCTGGCGTTTGAGCACCGGCAGCTCCTCCAGCTGTCCAGGAGGAAGGAGGAGGAGGCCTATTTCGTGGACTACATACCACCAGCGAGAGATGCTATAACTCTGCCGCGCAATGTAGTCTACGTCCTAGTCGGGGTGGTGTTGGTTATAGTGGCCACTTACGCCATAGTGGGACATCTGATTAAAGATCTGATGCATGACCTGGCAGGTAACCCCTCACCCGGGTCTGGTGTCCTCTCCTTCCCATCACTCTTTCCAGTCTGGTGTCCATGTTTGCAGAGTCCTTCTTTCCTCTCCTCTTGGAGCAAAACTCCATCAGTGTTTTTTCTTTCCCTTTTTTCTCCTTGATGGTGACCATGTTGCTTGATGACCTATCCAACAGTTTCCTTCTTAGACCAGTAAGGTGAATGCCAAAAACTGTTTACAGTTTGACTGAATGACAGCTGTTGAAGGGGCACTCTGGTGATTTTCTGTTGCACCTCCACAAAATTTGAGAGGCCAAGATATCCAGACTTTCAGTCTCAGAAATACTGGATCCTACATTTCACATCATACAACTCATTAGCATCTTTAATTTGACCTACGCTGCCTGGTGAATGTCCACTTCTTTCAAACTCCTGTGTGTAATGCAGGCTCTGTTAAAAAACGTGTCCAAACCAAAGCCGAGGTAAACCTGACGACGTCCGGGTTGTGATAAGACGAAAGTGTGCAAGCTGCAACAAAATAAACAAATTGAACTCACAAAATGTCAAGAAAGGAAATATTCTCACACCACTTTTCCTTATTAAACAGAAAATTACAACTGATCACCTTCTGAATTCAAGTTTCTCTCTTTTACTGAACTAAGACGAGCCTTAATTGCCTTGTTAACTCTGTAAAACTCATTTCATTTGAACTTGACAGAGAGAAACAAAGTAAAACTCACTCTTGGTCAGTTTTTCCACTGTTATAACAATAACCACCTCTGGTTTGGTCAAATAAATCCTTAATCATCCTCCAGTCCAGTGGGTGTGGACTGTGCCTATCACTCTGCAGACCATTAAATTAGCAATTTAAAAGGAGAAAAATCTCCCCAAGAAACGACCAGCAACTCAGCCAATTGCCAATATATTTGTCGATTTTCCCAACCCTATGGCGATTGTAGAAAGATCATCCATCCATTGGGTGAGCGCGTACAGGTCAGATCAGGAGAGTTTGTGTTTTCTAGGTAGTGTAAGCTTATGTGTTTTAAGAATTGTTTTGCCTCACCCTAAACTCTGCCCACAAATAGACTAATGTTTACCAACAGAAAAAGGCTGGATTTATTTTTTTACATTTTAAAGTTCCTCTAAAACCACAGAAGAAGTTATGCAACTTTTTTTTGCAGGCTGAGTCATCCCCATGAGGTGTAAACTGACTTTCATTTATAAAACCGGCGGAGTGCCCCTTTAAAAGAAACACTTAGAAGTCACAGAAAGTCATTTTTAATTAATATCATTCTCGTGTTGTTATTTTTTCTCCTCACAGACTGGATTCTTGGCCCCAAACCGGTGGAGGATGATTCAGAGGAAGGCAGGACAGAAATAGAAGAAGAGCGGCGGCTGAGTGTTTCCAGTAAGCTGATGGAGGAGGATGGGCTGAAGATGGAGAAGGAGAAGGACGGGTTTCTGCCCGGCTCCCACTGGGGAGACACTGGCTGTCGCCGTCCGTCCTCCCCTCCCCCTCTGAGAAGCACCATTGCTTCCTCATACTCCGGAGATAAAAGGATATCAACTTATAGTGTGACCTTCACCTGCCCCGTGACCCCTTATGTCACTTCTCTTTGAGTTCCCTCATTTCAGTGCAGTGATCAGTGTTGTCTTTTTGCTGTAGCAATGCTTTTGTTTTATATAACACACGTAAAGTTGGGGCTCATTTTGTTAACAAAGGCTTTCTTTGATTACTTATTAAAAATATATGTGAACCTGGTCCATATTGTCGGTCATTCAAAATCCACTGCACTAAGTTATCGTTCGCTGACCAAACAATTTCACCTGGTAAGAAATGTAAATTATGTACAATGTAAACTTCAAAGATGTTGATGTGAGCTGTAAAAAAACAACAATTTGGTTTAATAAATGAACATTTTTCAACTTGAAATCATTTTTCCTTCTGCTGTGTGTTTTTTCCTCCGTGAAAACATCGAGAAAGTTTTGTAAAATTGCACATGAATTGCCATTTCTGTCCATTTTCCTCACTGATGAACTGTCATAACTGGCATTTTCCCTTTACGTCAGAAATGTTTTTTTAAAAACATCACATCCATTTTCCTGTTCTGGTGTTGGACTAAGCTTCTCTCCAGTAAACCACTGAACAATACAAGAGTGTTGTTGTGTCTTTTCTGTGTTCGTTAATCCATCTTACCTGCCTCTAATACCTGGTTGAGTCAGGGGCGGTGACCTTATCTGTGAAGGGCAGGGATTATTGTACATTAGCCATATTAAATACTGGTCCATAATGAAGTAAGCAGAAGAAGACCATTAGGATAGATACACAGATAGAAACAGATAATATACAAAGATAGATATGTACATACAAACATAGATAAATAAAAAAAAATAGATGCATAGATATAAAGGTGGATACATACATACAAAGATAGATTCGTAGAAACATAAATAGATGAATACAAAAACAAATGCATAGATATAAAGATACATAGTCGAGTCAAGTCAACTTTATTGATATAGCACATTTCATACAAGCATAAACTCTGTGCTTCAAGATACATCATACATGACAAGCATAAAATAACATAAGATAAAGTATTACATCTATAAAAACAAGCAGAACATGATAAAAGCAAACAAAATAAGATTCTCAAAAAGTGAGATAATAATAAAAATATACTTAATCTAACTAAAAGCTTGCGAAAAAGATATGTTTTTAGTTTGATTTTACAAGAGAAGAGATACATAGATACAAAGATAGATACATAGAAACGGATGCAAAGATATAAAGATAGATACATAGAAAGATAGATAAATGCAAAACTAGATGCATAGATACAAAAATAGACACATAGGAACATAGATGCAGAGATAGATGCATATACAAAGATTTGTAGAAACAAATAGATGAATACAAAGATAAATGCATAGATATAAAGATACATAGATACAAAGATAAATACTTAGTTAGAAATATAGATAGAAAGATGCATAGACACAAAGATAGAAACATAGATAAAAAACATAAGTAAACACTCTCCACCTCATTAGGAAACTATGCTGGCAGCATCATTCCTCTGACCTTGAGTAACTCAAGCCGCTGCAGCTAATCTAGTTTCCATTTGCGTAGCTCCACAAGCAGACAGATAGGGAGCCTGTGCAGGGAAACAAATCGGAAAAATTTGTCAGGATGAGAGATATAGTTGTTCTCTTAACTGAAGTCTTACTCGCTTGTGGTGTTTTGGAGCGTAAAGACCAGTAAATTGGAGGATCGTTGCCTGCTTCTGTGCTGTATGTAAAAGGTTTTTTTGCATTGCACTGTTCTAGCTGCTAAACTTTTGGTTATTTCTGTAGAAATGCTGTAGACACATGTAGTTTTTTAAACTTTGAGAGTACAGTGTTTCTTTTTGCACTTTGCATAGAGAGATCTGTGAGATGAAACCTTCATTCGAGACAGCAATGACACTGAGGTGTTAAGTGGATTGCCTGGCTGACCGCGCTTTCAAAGACTCCCAGACTATGGATGAAGACATGGAAGAGCCGAGGAGCAGCTTACACGTTCGATTCAGGGAAGAAGATGGGACCGTGCTCTTCGAGAACTATATTCCCCCCTCTCGGGACGCTATTCACCTGCCTACCTATGTCCTCTACCTGATCATGGCCGTCTTTATCGTGCTGGGTGTTCTTTATGCCATCATTGGCCACCTCATCAAAGACCTCATCCATGACTTTGCAGGTTTGTGACTGCACTGTAGGTTCTTCTTCACCCAGAAGACAATAAAAGTGCTTGTTGTCATCACTGAATATGTTCACTTACAGTCTTTTGCACACATTTTTCCTTGTTTTCCCTTTCTTTCTGTTTTCCCAGACTGGCTGTTGGGGGAGCAGCCTGAAGAGGTGGTGGTGAACTATTGTGAGGCCAAGGATAAGTTTATGGCTGACTGGTGCCCAGAAACCTCCTGCGAACTGGAGGCGATGGTCCGGGCCGAGGAGAACAAGATGGTCGACAGAGATTTCATGAAAGCCCCCGCCATCTGGATCATCTCTACAGAACCTCAGGCGGGCAGGAAGGGGTCCCGTGTGGTCTTTGAGAAGAGAACTTGATGTTGTCGATGCAGATCTTGTGTATCTGGTGTGACTGTGTGCATACTGAGAAGTGAAGTGAATGGCTGTAATAAACCATTACTGGTGTAAGGCTGAAAATGTGTTGTGATATTGTAGACACGGAGGGGGGATCTCCTACTGGATGTACACGATGCATGAGAGCACAGTGGTCTTATGAGGACATCTAGTGTCTATTGTGGGCGTTGCAGCTGATTTGCAGCAGTATGTCACACCACAGGATATTGCACAAAGAATGTCAGCAATTTTTTTGTGAAGAGATTAAAAAAATATATAATATGCCTTACATCATTACTGATAAAGATTACTTAAAAAGCATGAGATACTTTATTCTGTTAATGACCGATGAGAAAAATTATAGGTACCCTCAGTAGTGTGTCTATGATGTCAATCTTAAGTCAAGTGTATAAAAAACTGATTTTAATAAACACTAGCGAAAAAATGCATTCTGTTCATTTTTTAAAAAATCTTCCACCTCCATTTAAACTGTGTAAAAGCTGCATTCACTCAGCAGTCAGGTACAGTTGTAGTCCACAGTTGTTTTAGCGAAGATAGCTAAAATGCCAACCCCAGGATGTTTAAGATTAGTTCAATGATCTTATTGGAAATTGTAAGGAAACAGAATCTACGGAGAGAAGTATCTTTTGGATGCACAAACTAACAGCAGCCAGTGGCAGACTCAGGCTGTCTGAGAGGCAGGGGCAAAAAAAAAAAAAAGAAAGAAAGCTGCATAATCCTCATTGCAAAGAAAGCCGTGATGGAAACAAGTCTTAACTGTGGTTAAGGGAGTTTTTAAATGGTTATGAAAGAGTCCAAATTTTAAGACTGATGCCTCTATGAACTACATAAGCAAACAAGAACATCAGCAAGAAGATTTCTACATCTTTATTCTTAACAGCTGCGACCAGGTCGGATTCTCTGTAAAATCAGATAAAACAAGTTTATGTTTACATTTTCCCAACTAAAGTTACAGTTTGTAGTATGTTAGCCAGTTAAAAAGAAGCAGGAGGAGATTTTTATTTAGATCATTTTGTTTTTGACATTATATTTTATCATTGTTTTTAGTGCAAACACCCACTTTTGTCCACAGGGACTTCCATAATCAACACAATATTAAAGTTCCCTGTTGTAGCTTTAAAGCTGCAGTGCAGGACTTGTCATCACCATCTGAATCTCTCTGTATTTCACAGTATCAGAGTTTTAAACTCTGGTGTCTGTGGTGAGACTCTCGCTCCGGTGCACCCATACTGATGCATTTTACATCAACCAGCAATGACAGGTTTGCCAGAGCTGAAGGGAGGTGTAACCATAGCGACGGAGTAGGCTACATCAACTAGGAGTACGGCAGAGCCTGTGGCAGAAAAAAAAAAACTAAGAAGCGTCAAAGGAAAGTTTCTGAAAAGAAACTTTGCATTCAGAGACAAGGACAAAATTGATGTTGCTTTTCCAAGTTGGAGGGGACGTCTTTAAAAATGTATTTTGATACAATTAACTGATTAAAAAATGTAGTCAGTAACTTAATCCAGGTATCATAACATTAAACTGATCTGTGTAGCTAACATTAGTATTTTGTCTGTATAGCAAACGTTAGCAGTTGGTCTGTGTGGCTAACTTTAGTGTTTAGTCTCTAAGCTAGTGTTTCTGGTTTCTGGTTAACTAAAGTTAGAGGTTGGGTTTAACTGTAAATGTCAAAATGTTCACGTGGTGAAAGCATTTCTTCAAGAGATAATGAACTGACGACTGTCAGATTAGCTGGTTTTACTGAAACCTGAGTGGTGTTGAGACTCATGAAGGGTTTGTAATGTGCAAACACTGCACATAGTATCGCTCTTTATTTTAAAATCCATGTATGTATTAAAGTTGTAATCTGGCTAATCCCAGTTTTTACTAACTGTAACTGTGACGGAATGCAATTACTTTTTTGATATCCTAATTACATAATTGCATTACATGTAATCCATTACTCACTGTTTCTGATTTAAAGTATAACTCTGTTGTAAAAACACGCAGGGATCCATGAAGTATTTAATCACTTAGAGGCTTGAGGAGGCCAACACATTTTCTAACATATAGGGAGCCTTTGTGTCATTACATCATCTCTCCATGGAATCACAGACTAGAGGGCTCTTAATCAGGGTACGAATTACACGCTGGTGCACGCCGCTACTAAAACATGTCACATGCACAAGTATACATGGACGTGTGCAGCAGCGCGGTCAATCGCAGGGTTACTGCAAAAAAAAAAAACATTCTACTGTTACAACGACAGACAGTTAATACTGTCAGTAACATTTAATAGACACTACATCACAACAACATAAGGCTACTGTTCAAAATCAAATAATAATCAGAGCAAATAAACAAATAAATAAATAAAAATATAAACTTTCAGGGGAGCTTGTGATCTTTTCAGGGGAGCCGAGCTCCTCTTAGCTAATAATTCTAACTATGCACTTAAACATGTTTTTGCACATTGGGGCACTGCAGAGGGCATCATGTTTTACAGGGGCATCCAACATGGTGTATTATAACTAGTAATTATGACCGTAAAATAAATGCAGCAAAATGAAAAGCACGTTATAACCTTCTGAAATGTAGAAGTGAATAATTACAAAACAGCATAAAATGGAAATACTCAAAAGTACAAGTACATGTACTTTACATTCCACCACTGGTCATGTGACAAAATATTCTGCAACCAGAGTTTTCAGTTTGAAGTCACAAAGAACACATACAACTGTTCTGACTCAGAGGCACTTCATATCAGCTGAGAGTTATTTAATCATTTCTGAATTAGTTGGTTACATGTTCATAAGAACAAGGACTTAATACCTGAAACAAGCTGAAATTGTGCAGCAGCAGGTGACAGTTTGTTATTGGATGTTAACATGAACCCTTTAAACCATGAAAAACACCTCCATCCTCCTCATCTTAACTAGGTTAAAGCTAAACATAACCTTGAAGATCCAGTTCACCCAAATTAAATACAGCATTTTTTTCTGTTTCTGAATGCACCTATATATATGTATATGTGTGTATATATATATATATATATATATATATATATATATATATATATATATATATATATATATATATATATATGTATATATATATATATCAGAAAGTCACCTTCTGGTTTATTATCCCTCTTTAATTATAGCACAAGAAGTATTATTCAGCAACTATCTGTGCTTACAGAAGTCAAGGTCATACATAGCGTGAAGTTTACTGTGTGTGTGCTCCAGCTCACACACCATACTGGCACCTCAGTTTGCACAAATCCACCACCACTGCAAAGTAAGTCAACCCCAGAAGAGGGCGCCATTGGTAAAACTGCCCCCATGAGCTGCATGGCAGCACAAGTAATAATGTTAAAGAAACTCAAGAATCTTTTCAAGCTGGTATGAATGTGGTAGCTGAAGAAGTGAAAACCAATTTCCAGTAAAGAAGTAAATGTGAATCAGGACGTCTCAGCCTTGATATCTTTGGTTGCTTTTTAAACTCAGAGTAATGATGTCATCCATCACACTCGTGTGTCTCCACAGGCTCAGCAAAGAACTACTCATCTAAAGCCGTCTGGTTTATTTTGAGGGAAACTTACACATCAGTTCTGTTGCTTCTAACAAGATTACTAAAGCTGTGTCCCTCTTCACATCCTCTCGCTACCAACTACTAAAGCAAACAGTGACATAATCTTATTAACTTTGTCTCCCCCGCCCCACTCTTTCAGAGCAGGAGGGCCCCTCCAGGTCAATGCCACTATCTTCAAATAGATTAAATAATCAGCAGCCTCTGCAGCTTTATAACAGCAGAGTGAGATCTCAGGTGAATCATGGGATGCTCAGAGGATTATCCTGAAGGATGCATCCTTAGAAAAGCAAAGTTAAGTTAGTTAAATGCCACTAGAGGGACCGTGATTATGTAATGAGATTAAAACCATCTGCAAACATACAAGGATTTTCTGTTTGCAGCTAGAATACGTTGGTATCCATTTATCAACAACATGTGTGCACTTTTATTTACTTTACTCTGGTATTTATATTTGCAAGTTTCTGCTACTTTATACTTGTTTGACAGCTGGTTACAAGTTAATTTGAGGCATCACTACAAATCAAAATGCTCAACGCTAAACTAAAATTATCTTCACTTTCACCAACATAAAAATGCTTCTTACATATTAATGCTTTTGTGACAAAAATCCAATAATAATAACAACAATGATATAAGTCTTTTTCAGCAGTCTACTGCATAATGAGTGCTACTTTCAAGTACTGTCTTACAGTGCCTACTTTTGCTTTGGTAAGGTTGTTCATGCAGGAGTTGTGTAATGTATTAGTCTGATATTGCTGCTTCTACTTTAGTAAAATATCTAAATATTACTTTTTAATTATTTATTCATATCTGAATCATGTATTCAGCTCTTGGCAATAAATCAGGTCAGAGCATGTGATGTCTTAATGATAACATGATAAATATTCAGTCTCAGTCAGAAATGTAATAGTAGGCTGTGGAAACGTATTACAACATATTAATATGTGAATTAAATATTTTAAAATGAAATAACTGGCTGTAGCCTATATTGCTAAGCTTTAAAAAAAACAGATCTATAATGCATCTAAGTGCAAAACAAACTTGTCTACCACATATTCAATTTTATATGTATAAAATAAATAATTAAATATATATGCACACACGTCACCATATATCAAAGATTTTATTACTTACATATATTTGCTGTATATTTAACTTTATCAGATTTTTGTATGGGGTAGACTGGGGACGTTTGCAGCAAGTCTTATTCCTCCAATCAGAAACATGCTAGAGTGATGTGAGACCATGTCTCCACCAGGAGGACAGAAGACACATTCATCATCTGCTGCTGCATTTATTGAAAAAAAAAAGAAAAAGTTTCAGATGTATGAGAGTAATTTTTTCATGAGTTGTGTTTTTGTCGTACTGCTCTGAATTAATCAAAACTTACTGAGTTTGAATCACTGTTTTGTTGACGGTTAGCATCTGTCAGGGTCAGCTAGCTCATGATGTTCTGTCATGGCTGTTAGAGTGGGGACAGTTGAAACAAGTTGTCCTCAAGCTCAGCAGACATATCAAAACAGAACAAACAACCGTATTTATCAACATAAACAAGTCATTGTGGGGTTTATAAAAGGATAGTTCACCAAGATACAAATGTGTGTTGCTTTTTTCAACATACACAAAGTCATTGTGACGTAAATATGAGTTTGTTGCATTGCAAATCATTCCATTCTTCCTGTCTCACACAAAAATATAGGGAGATTGACCAGCATCTCTAACATCTGCACAATGACTCCAGGTAGGCAGATGTTCTACTCATAAACAAACAAAACGTTGAAGACAATGCATGTTTTTGGAAAACTGTGCTTATTGAGACAAAAAGCAACATGTAATTAATGAAATTTAATGCATTTTAAATATCTGGCAACTGTCCCCTGATTGTTTTGCAACCGTCCCTGGGGTTGGAGTCAGTTCTGACTTCTCACATTCAGATAAATACTATGAGCAATGTGTCATATGGACAATTAGCAGAGAGATTTAAGTTGATGTATAAAGATTTGTTCTGGTCCATATTGTCTCTGAGTGACTGAGAGAAATTCAAAAAAGTGTTGCAACCGTCCCCAGTCTCCCCCTACCATGAAACCATGATCGTGGCACTTTTATTTTGGAAGAATCAGCCATCTTCAGACTAAGCAGGAAAAGTCCAGATTATTATTTTTGAATAATGTGTCCTTAGAAAGCGTTTCTTTTAAATTCTGAAACAGCCTCTGAGCTCATGTGACGGTGGGCTGGGTGAACAGCAGGGGGGTTCCGCTCTGCTCTGTAGGTTGTATGGGGGCTGCTTTCATTTGTCAGGGCGCGCATCCTCACACACCCCCTCCATCCATCCATCCATCCACACCAAACCTGAGCGGTGCGAGCGGTGCGTCGACCGCGTCCACGAATAAACATGTTCCTGCGTGGATGTATTTTATCTGAAAATGAATAATGGACCGGTGATTTGAAAGGCATGGATGCCCGTTGACTGAAGGAGCAGCCTTTATGGATTGGAGCTCATCGTCGCCAGAGCAGATCTGGGGAGAGTCTGAGAGGTGAGGCGGCATTTGGTCGATTGTGTGCGGGGGGGACACCGCAGCGCTCACTGGGTATTTAACAAAACACGACCCGGGGTTATAAACCGAGGTTTGAGCTTATTAAACACCTTATTTTGATTAAAACCCCGTTCTTTTACGTTATTTGTCATTTTATCGTGAAGCAGTCGCGCATCCTCCGGTTGTAATAAAGGCCTTTACACACATAAGACGTGGCTGTGTCACTACAGTAGCCATATGCATGCTCCATGGATCGCTTCATAAAGATATTGAAGCCACGGGCGATACAAATTTGACTTTGACTGCCATATTCCACCTTATATATGTGTTTATGTATTTATAATATGATTTTCTGATAAATTACATGGATAAAAACGCGCGTCACGAGGCTATTTTTTTTGGCCTACTTGGCACAAATGGACACATTGCAATACAGTAGCTAATATTTAAAAGGGGCCCAATTATGCGTTTGGGCAGTA
>JAJHUR010089805.1:0-11983 GCA_027495735.1 Lutjanus campechanus
AATAGAAAGAACGAATGATACACGGATTTTAAATAGTTGTCCGATTTTTGTTTCAGAAATGGTAATAGAAAAAATGGCCCTAAATTTGTTTTTTGATTTGCCTTTCAGAATTGGAAATAGAATGAACGGAAGGTACACGGACCAGGCACATTACTGTACCTTTTATTGTGTACACAAAAATGGGCAGTATTTCAATTAAATGTATTTAAAATACATATTTAGTAACGTTTGAGTATTTTGTCATTTGTATTTTGGTGGGCAGAAAAAAAAAGATGTAATTTGTAACAAAATACTTGGAGATCTTGTATTTGTGTATTTGAAATACTTAAAATGCATTATTTAATATTTCACTTATTCTTGAGAATTGGGACAAAACTGTATTTTGAGGGGGTTTTGATTTTTACTCTTCAATTTTGCTGGAAAATAGATTTTAAAAGATCAAAGTCTTAGGCTATTAAAACTCTTGTGATTATTTTTTTTTTTATTCAATGTCGATGTTGACTCCATCAGATGAAAAACAGTTGATGTCTTATGGAGTTCCATTCTGTCATTTCACAGCATAGTCATAGTGAGCAGCCATTTTATTTTGTAAAGTGTCTCAGAGTCTCTTAATGTTAATCAAAATACACATTTTTAAACCATAGTTATTTAGCTTTGATTTAGAAGGGCTACAGAGTCGACATGTTGTGGTTGAGACACATCTGATAGAAATATTATTGAATGAATTTGTCTAAAAATAGAAAGTTTACCAGTGCTTGAGCAGTATTCCTGCCTTTTTTAAACCAGGAAGTGAGACAGGGGTCCTTAGGGTATTGCTGACCCTTTTTATGCCTGATTAAATCATGACTGAGTTGACAGAAATCTGGGATAAAACTTCAAAGGGCCAACATGTTCATTAAATATATATTTTAAAACTACGATGATTATAAAATCACATTTTAACACTTATGTTATCAGCAGATTTTGTTAGTTTTAGATTTTGAGGGCTTTTAACGCATTTTTAATTGTGTGACGTGAATTTTTTCTAGGACAAGGCTGTTTTCTGGCACAGAGCAAGTTCAGAAATTAAAAAAAAAATGAAAGCAAACCAAAATGTTTCATAAATTAAATATATTTCATATATATAAATCCTTAAAAACTAAATTTTCACCAAAAATGAAATTAGAGTGTTGGTATCAGTAATGTTTAAAGTTTTAAAGTTTTTTGTAGGACATGATTTGTCCCAGTTCTCAAGAATTGAGATTTCACCATCTGGCTTTTTGGCTAAATACAGCAAATCATGCACCATGTCCTGTCAGGTTCAGCAACACGTTCACTGTGAACTGCTGTGTTTTGTTTCCTCTGAAATCAACATATTCATATTCTGATTCAAGCTTACTGAATGACACTAAAATACGAAGAAAAAAGACATGTGCTCTGGAATTATCACGTATACTTACTAGCTAGAAACTACCCAGCATGCACCTCTGAATTTGCAGCCTCCAACTTCCATGTTAGCCACTTGAAATCTACAATGCTTAAATCAGTGTATTTTTCAATGTAGATAAGTTACAGTCAGATCCATATTGAGGTGACCTAAAATGTGATAATATCCATTTGTATGGAATTTATTGTTCTATTTTCAGATTACTGGTATTTTACTTAAATACATTTTCCATATCAGTATTTTCTTTTGATAAATTTGATGAGCAAGTATTTGTCATTTGTAACAATATACTTTTGAATACATCTCTGCTCATCTCTGCATGGCAATAAATCTATAAATAACAAAAATAAAATAAAGGATCTTCTGTCACGTCAGCAGTGGAAAACACTGCCTGATTTCTGCTGTGTCACTAATGGCCAGTGTCTGGTGATGTTTGATGTTCAACTGGCTGCTTCATTTCCATTCTCCTCGGTTTTTAGCTGTGTTTTGTTTATGCACAATTAGCGAGCACCCAGTGATGGATTGTGTCCACATTTTATATCTATATCAGCACAAGGCTGGCAGCTTTGTTTACAAGTGACTCTGATGTGGCCACATCAATTTGTGGTCACGCAAAAAAAGCCAACAGGGTCTTTCCCTGAATCTCAACCAAAAATCTCTAAAACCAAGACAGACGGGTAACTGACCATTTTGGTTTCCTCGTGACTCTAACGACCATTTATAATAAATGGTGAAGTTATGTAACACTGGTTGAGTATTGTTCATGGTGGCTGAGAAAAGCCACTGCGGCACAAGTTGACAACGCACAAACAGATGCAGAAAACATAGACGCAACACTAAACATTTAGAAATCCACATATTTATAAAACATTCTCCTTATCCTTAGAGTTGTATTCATCATCTGATTAAATCTACATGATTAACAGTGAGTGCCCCACAGTCCTGATCGTTTTATGGACAAATTAGTCCTGACACACGATGGTACACTGGCTTCATCTGTAAAGATTTCAGAGATGAAAGCTCATGTCACTGTGGTCGGTTAATGAAGCCATAAAAGGAGACACAGAGACATGGATACGGCCATGAAAGTCCAGCTCACCATCAGTACACTGTGCTAACACTGATGATGATGATGATGATGATGATGTGAGCGCTCTGGTAGTTGTGAGGTAGTTTGCTGACGGTTCTGCTTGATTAGGCTTTAAGGACTACACTGAAAACCCCGAACTAATGACTCACAGCTGCAACTGGAGACACGACTGTGGTTAGTTAGTGAACTGATTAGCTGACATGAATAGATTACATCCACCTTTTCTCTTTTTTTTTCTGTACAGGCTGTAAATGTAAATATCCCCTGATTTATGTGACCATAAAAACTGACACTGTTGCCATCATGAACAGGTCATTGGACACAGGCTCCACTCCCAGATCTTTTAAACAGGCACCACTCTCATGACTTCTTTGTTCTCAAAAATGTGACTCATATTTGTAAAAAAAAAAAAAAAAAAAAAAAAAAACCTGAGCAAACTCTGAGTTTCTTTGTGAGATTCTTTGTGTGCCAGTTCTAAGTTGTGTACCAGCAAATCAATTCTATCGTTACTTTTGCTTAAATCATATCACAGGCACATCATTACTGACTGATTAACACATCATCACTCATAAATCATCAAATACAGCAGCTTGGTCATTTGCCCTACACTTGAAACTGTGACGCTCTATGTACCACTCTAATGTCAGCAATGGCTGGGTAGATTTTCAAAATAAAGGAAAAACTACTTTGTAAAGTTGAGGCAACAAAAATACTACTACTACTACAACAAAACTACTTGGTTAGGTTTAGGCAACAAAATTACTTGGTCAGGTTTTGGAAACAAAACTTCTTGGACAGGTTTAAGCAACAAAACTGCTTGGTTAGGTTTAAGCAAAAGAACTACAGTACTTGGTCAGGTTTAGGCAACAAAACATATTGGTCAGGTTTAGCCAATAAAATTGCTTTGTCAAGTTTTGGCAACATAACGCCTTGGTCAGTTTTATGTAAGACTACTTGGTTAGTTCAGGAAAAGATCATGGTTTTGGTTAAAGTCAAGTTAGTTATCTAGGTTAATGTATGTAACAGAAGTAATGTAACCTCCCCAACTTAACGTATATAACTTGCGTGAGTTCACATACATGACGTACATAAGTTCACATATGAAATATAACGTGTACGTTATGTAACTTGCCGAAGTTAAAAGAAATCAATGTTGACTATTGGTTTCACACAGAACAGGAGTGCATCGGGAGTGAGAACGGGCTGGACTGAGACATATCTTTTAGCTGAGGTTTCTAGCAGAACACTGTGCTGGAACATTGTGCTCCTGATGCTGTTGCTCATCAAATGAGTAGATTCCTACAGTCTGTTACTCTGTGGGAATCTCTAACTATCTGCATGCAGTTTGATCAATGGAGAGCAGATGTAGAGGCTCCAGTACAAGGAGCAAACTATTATACTTGTAGATCATGTTTAAGGCGACGCACCATGGAGCCACCACCAAGACATGAAGCTGAAGCCTGGTACAGTGGTACCACAAGTGATCACTACATGCCGGCCTCTCCGGGCTTATTGAATCCAGAATAAAAACAGACCTACATGGCTCCCTATAACATTTAGCAAGGATTTTACTGGGCACAAGGCTTCTATAAAAAAGTTAGTTTTAATGAACATTTAACAGGAGGTAAGAGATGTTGGAATCTTAACAGGGAAGTCTGCATGGGCTTGAGATCACACAGCTTCTCTGGTAAAATACCCATTACCTCAGTTCTTCCCTAAGGCAGCCACATGTCTCATGTGGTGGTTACCATGCTCGGAAGCACCTTAACACAAATATCCACAGTATGTCATTATGATTTTAGTCTATCTGAACTTTGAACATTTTGGTCTACACTTACACATACCAACTGTATGTCGATCACCGCTAGCTGTTGTTGGTGGGTAAATTAATTACACCAGCTTTGGAGTTGGGTGAGCCAATTACAACCGTTTATTTAATATGGGGTGGGTTCTTTATGATGATTGACAGATGATTGACAGTCTCATGTCACATCTTTCACTGTTCTGATTGGTTGAGAGTCTATTCAATTGCATCCAGTCAGTAGGTCCGTCCAGTGCAACGTCTCAGGCTCCCAAAACTGAGATCAAACTGTCAAACCAAGCAGTGCTGATCGATTATGGATCAAGATTCTGTTACTGTACTTATTATTTCTCATTTCAAATATTTTCAGAAATATTTTAGCGACTGTTTAGCTGTAACATGAGAAAGACTGTGACCAGGAGGCCACCATTTGTGTCCTGCTTGAAAATCGATCAAGCACTGCTAAATTACTTGTTCAATTGGTTTGATTGGTTGTAGGTCTATCCGATTGATCCGCCCCTTTTTGCTCTATGCTCCAATAAATTTCTCTTTTTCCTGTAAAAGTGACATGTAGGGTCACATCTTAAGGATGCATACAGTAGGTCAATACCACTTATGCATCTCCAGTAAGATACTGACGTCACAACTCTGCTGATACTGATAACAATCCGCGATCATCTTTTTCCTTCTCTTAAACAACTAAGCTCTTAATAATACATTTATATGGATGTATTTTTTTCTGTTCATGTGACACAAACGGCATGTCGCTCAAAGTTAAGTTCAGCATTTATGGGATAGTTCAGGCTAATGGATTGTAGTGTCACTATCAGCACATCCCTAATCTTTAGTTAGCTAATGTTAGCACAATGCTAGCTAACTAGCTAGCTAATGTAGATTAGATAGCATTTTGTTAACATTAACTAAGTTAATATGTGATTACATGTTTAAAGGGGTTTTCGTCTCAGCCTCACATGTCCATAACTTAGTTGTGTTTAAAAAGAAAACTCCCACATGTCAAAAATGTAACTTAAGCAATAACTCTAAGAGAACACACTACCTCAAAAACAGAAGGCTTTCAAATTAAGAAGAGAAAAGAAGTAGAAGAAGAAGAGAGCTCAGTGGTCGATGACTACCACTTCTTTTCAGCACAGACGAGCCTCGCTCTAAGAGCAGGAAACAGGGAAGGAGAAAGTTGACGGAGGTACCAAACTTGCTCAAATGCACAAGCAAAAAGCAAAAAGTGGCGTGAGTGAGGAGGGGTCATTTATGTCCAGAGGAATTTTGGACTGCATGCATTGAAATAAAAAATGAACTGAGAAGTTCCAGATGAATCCACATTTGTGAATTTGTCTGGCGATTCTTGGCGATGCAGACTGATTCTGTACTGTAGTGGAACATGGTATGTAGCCACGGCCCTGCACATGCCACGTTCATGTGTTTGAAGTGGATGTTCTTCAGACTAGCGCCACAACTAACGATTATTTTCACTGTCTATTAATCTGTTGATTATTTTCTCTATTAATCGATTATTTGTTTGATCTATAAAATTTCAGAAAACAGCAGAAAAACACGAATCAGTCTTTCCTGAAACAGAAGATGATGTCTGAAAATGTCTTGTGTTGTCCACAACTCAAAGATATTCAGTTTACTGTCAGAGAGGAGTAAATAACCCAGAAAATATTCACATTTAAAAGCTGAAATCAGAGAATTTGGACTTTTTTTAAATTAGAAAATTACTCAAACTGATTCATCGATCATCAAAATAGTTGGCAATTAATTTAATAATCGATTAAATAATAAATCAATTGTTGCAGGTCTATTTCAGACAGTTCAGTTTGATGGTGTCCTTTATTGATATTCAACACTATGGTCCCAAGGATACAAGAAAAACAGAACGGAAGCTGTTCCATTCAGGGAACGTTCTTTTACCCAAAGCAGCCCAAACATAAAGAACTCTGTTCTTTAACATCCGTGCTTTGTCTTTTGGGATTTAGTGTGGAACAGACAAGGTGCAAAAGGCCATTTGCATGTGCAGTGAAATCCAGACCTGAGACAAGACTTTTTTGTTTTCTGGAAACGTTTTAGTGGATACGTCAACAGTGTGGCTGACATGAGACGTGGAAAATGGGGGCAGACATAGCATTTTATAGGGCTTCGGAAAAGACCAGAGGGCACAGGTGGACATCCTGGGAAATGTGCATTCATAAAAGTAACAGGACTCCAATAAACTGAGGAGCTGAGCCACACTGCACCTGTGCACACTGTTCCAGTACGGTGAAGGTCCGACATACAGGGTTAAACTGATGTATTCATTAAAGTCATCAGTTCAATTTACTGAAGAGATTCAGAGACATACAGAGATCATTTCCACTGACATGAAAACAAAATATCGGGAACAACTGAATAGTATTATGTTTCTGTGCGTAAGAAATATTTAAAGTTGAAGACCCTGAGAATTACCACATGAGATGAAGTGGTCTCAGCACTGGATTATTTACTGAGGGGAAAAAGCCTGAACTTGATTATGAGGTAAGAGTCGGAGTTATGAGGAGTGTCTTCTTTAACCAGATTTATGGACGTTTATCCTCAAAAACCATCAGAGATCCATCCGTCACTGGAAGAAATAAGTTCTGCTGACTCCAGCAGTGTCTTACATCACACACATCTCTGCAGACGTTCTCACACAGCAGCTGATGTCAAGTCTGGACTCAGTACAGCTCCTTGTTCTGCTGCAAGTGACTGATGTGTCAGCTGAAGTGCGATGGATGAACCTGACGTCACGTTCTATTGGATATTCTATGATTATGGTTTAGATACTCATAAGTCCCTTCCAGACATGTGCGCCTTAATCTGATGGCAACCGGACAAGTCTCGAGTCTGAATTAGAACCCTGGTCACTTTTACATAAAAGTCACAGATGCAACCTCAGCAGGTTGGACCTGGAAGACTTTCAGCATGGCTCCAGACTGAACTGAATGCTGTTTGATTAAACATTTTCACATTAACCACAAAGTAAAACATCCAGAGTGATTAAATGTCTAACTTGTCTCTACCTTCCAAGTGTAATCATTGTATTATCCCAATCTTGAAAACAGAAGAAAAGAAAATGTGAGAAACAATGTCAGTTTGCTTCCACCAACCAGTCAAGTTACAGTTTACATCCATGTCTGTTCAGACTCAAAATGGGAGTTATCACTATGTTCTTCAGACTAGGGCCATGATTAACCATTATTTTCACTGTCTATTATGTCTGTTGATTATTTTCTCTATTAATCAATTATTTGTTTGATCTATAAAATTTCAGAAAACAGCAGAAAAAGTTGATCAGTGTTTCCTGAAGCTGACGCCTGAAAAAGAATTTTTTTTCCACAACCCAAAGATATTCAGTTTATTCTCATAAAAGAATAAATAACCCAGAAAATATTCACATTTAAGAAGCTGAAATCACAGACTTTGAACTTTTTTTATAATTAAAAAATTACTCAAACTGATGAATTGATTCTCAAAATAGCTAGCAATTAATTTAATAAATGATTAATAATCAATCAGTCACTGCAGCTCTACTTCAGGCAGCTCAGTTTGATGGTGTCCTTTATTGATATTCATACTATTGTCCCAGAGTTTACTTTTTCACTTTTTGACAGGATACAAGAAAAACAGAACGAAAGCTGCTCCAGTCAGGGAATGTTCTTTTACCTAAAGCAGCCTAAACAACTAAACAACTCTGTTCTTGTTCTGTTTTTACCCAAAACTCTCTGACTCACCAAAATGGGAGTTATCACTATGTTGACATGTATGATTCCACAGAATAATTTGAAGTGAGAAACTATATGTTACTATATTAGAATCTACTTTTACAGAGGAGTACAGATGACTGAGAGAGTTTCAAGTGTTTTCAGAGGGTTGTCACAGTTAGGGATATAAGAAAATATCAAAAATAACGAGGGTCATGACATTATATTTTGTGATACTATATCGATTCTCAAACACACCATATCATGATATCGTGATACACTGCCACAAGATTTGTGGCAGTGGTTCAGTTCTTGTTGTGTTTAAACCCCCGACCTCTGGATAGCTGTGTTGTTATCCATCTTCCCTGTTCTGACTGCATACAAAAGTTAACTGTTTTTAACTCAGATTTTAATACATATGGTGGTTTGTTCTTTATACTGATAGTTTTCCAACAGTGTGCCAATACATAGCCCTAGTCACAGTGAAGCTGACCTTTGACCTTTTGAATAATGCCTAATTGAATAATCTCTCAAGATACTGTGTTCACAAGAATGGGACAGACGTAACCCAAAAACATAACACCTCCAGCCACAGCTATCGCCAGCACAGAGGCATAAAAACTGTTCTCCTCTTGTGCTGCGATTGGAGAAGAAGCTAAAAAAAGGGGTCCCAGATGAACATCCTGTCATTCAGTGCTTGTGCATAGGCAGCAAAATTCAGTTATATGATAAAACTGATGCAAAAATCTATCAGTGGAGAGCTGAAATCCCACGACACTATGAGACAAAAATGAAACCAACTGAGCAGTTCATCATTTTGACTCTGTTACATCAGTGACACCAGTGATGGATGAACCAGCATCATCCTCCAGCAGAATGATGGAGCAATATGTTCCTCTGAGGACAGGGTGTCACTGTAAAACTGTATGGATGTCTTCATAATAACCCATAATTATAACCCCAGTTACAACGTCTTCATAATAACCCATTCAGATATGATCTCTCAATTCCAACAATGTGCAGAAGAACAATAAAGAACGACTTTTTAAGGATGACCAGGTTATTATTACGTCAGTACAATTTTAGACCTGCCCTCACTTTATTTTTCCTCTGTGTGTGTTCGCACAAGAGCAAACACACACAGAGGGAAAATAAAGTGAGGCAACACCACATGACCTTAAACTAAACCAAAACCATAATCTGTTCAGTTCTGACAGCAGAACCAACTTTAAAATACTCTTTAAAATTTTAAAGCTTTTTAGACGTAATTATTGGCTGAAGTTCTATTATCATACAATTGTTGTACCATTATCAGAGCAATTACATTTTTCCATTCATCAGAGAATGATATTATATATTATATAATAATATAAAATATATCGTGGACCTCACATTCCAGGAGAAAAAGACTAGTTTGACAAAGGCCACAGTAAGTGACAGGAATGTGTGTTATTAAACGACAACAGCTAATGTGTCATCTCCAACTGGAGCAGAGTCAAGCCAAAAATATCAGAACCATCTTCAGATTCTGGGAAAATGATGACTAATAGAATCCTGACAGCTGTTTCACCAGTCATCTTACAATAGGGTTGGGTGACTGGATAAATATATCACCTACCGAAGATGGGCTGATGATGTCCATAGCCCGGGGGGGTGTTTGTCATTTTGTTTTGCTAATTTAATAGTCTGCAGAGTGACAGATGCTGTTCCTTGATATCTATGGAATTACATTATTTGATCCCACAGACAAATACACAAAAATGGTCTGTCCAAAGGTATTTATTAGTTTCTGACTGGTAAAAACAGTCAAATTCCCCAAAACTGGATCTCTGACTCTCTTTCAGCTGTTCTGTCTGATCTCATTTAGATAACTAATGTCATATTTTTTTATTCCATCACTGGCCCTCCCCTGAAACTGTTCAGAGCCCCCCTGGGGAGGCCCACCTCCCATTTTGAAAGCCTCTGCAATCCAGCAAGGTTACAACCTGAGCGAGCAGAATAAATTAAATAACATTAAAGACAAAACTGTTTTTCAAAAATTGTTGCGTAAACTCAGTGCAGTGAAAGTGAATAATGGTTAATAATTTAATATTTTCAATACCCAAATAATGACAAATTAAGTTCACATCTCACTGTGAACATTTTTTGAAATACAAATTTTTGGGTTTATCTGAAACCAGAAGAAAACTAAATTATCTAAATAAAAAGTTATAGGCCGACAAACTTTGTTAAGTTTATTTCTTAACTTGAAATAAGCTCGACTCAAAACTCAAAAATCTAGTGAAAGCAGTTGCCTTTGAAATTCTATGTTCTCTCAACACCAACCTTTTCAAGAAGATGGTTAAATGAATGAAAGAGCCGAGCTGTTCGTGTGGTAAACAGTGGAAAACTGCAAAGAATCCTCTATAATCTGACTATGCATGGCTACATGTTAATGGGAATATTAGAGGAATAATCATGTTCATTAGTCATGTAAACAGCTCAGCAGGAATATTGTCTTTTTCAGAATAAGGGCAAAAAACAGAATATTGTGTGCATACGGACGTAGTCACTGAGAAATGTTCATCTAATATAATGTGACCACATTCTCACACATTCACTTCTGCTTCACTGCCCTTTGAATGGAAAATGGTGTAGACACCCCTGTCATATCAGATGGCTGAAAGATGAGCTGTTTCGCTTAAAGTTGGTTCAAATTAAATACAGTCTGCAGGGAAGTAAATCCAAATTTTAAATAAACTTCTGCAATCCAGCAAGATTACAACCTGACAGAGCAGAATAAACTACACCACATGAAAAAAAGCAGAGCACAGATGTCCCACTATGATAAAATATTAAGGATTCAAACAACTGAGGTAAACACAATCTGGATGAGTCAAACATTTCTGCTCTCCTCTTACACCTCCAACTGTAAATGATCACACACGCACACACACACACACACACACACACACACACACACACACACACACACACACACACGCAGTAAACTGCTGCCAGTTTACAAACTGAGTTCTAACTTTATTCATTTATCTGTTACAGCCTGGCTCTTCTCTTTTTCTTATGCAATGATGGAGCCTTGAGCTCAACTGTTTTTTTAAACAAGACAGATGGTGATGTGACTAACGCCAGAACGATGCTTTTCAAAAAAATTTCTTAAGTTAAACAGAGGTCAGAAATAAAGGCGTTTTCCACAATCTTCACTAATAATGTCCACCTTTTCACAGAACGGACCGTGGCACACTGTGTATGTTCACGGGCACATGCACGTGTATGACACATTGTGGACTTTAAAATACAACAAGAATTATTACGACTACATTCTCTTCAGCCTTCCAAAACTGAGGTTTAACAGAACACATGACATCACTGCTTTTAAAATTATGCAACATGTTTGGAAATGTCTCTATGTTTTTTATGTTCTGACCACTAGTGCAGCTCGGGTAGTGAGGAATTATAATTAGCCTTTCACATGAAAGATTGATGTGTAACAGGCACAGGAACAAAGATTTCAACTAGACCGTACAAAAGTCTTTAAAATTGACTATTTTCCTCTTCTTTTTTTAAAGTTTCAATAATTTCCTAAAGTGGCTGGTCACTGTAGTTTTTAATCAAACATTCCTCCAACAGGATGCCAGTGTCAACTGTAGGTCAGGTTTAGTTTCTCAGTCCACAAAACACTGCTGGAGTTTCACAGGAAAATAGCATTGTAGAGTCTCCTAAATGAGCTTGGAGTGTCATTCACGTGCACATCGTCTGAATTGGTTGTGTGTGATGTGTGATGTGCACACGCAAGTGTATGGCATGTCGAGGATATTTTTGGCATCTTTTGAATGTTTTTCAGGGTGTAAAAATAATAAAATTGTGTAAATTCTTCTGAAGAATCTGCTATCAAATGTCATCATTACAGTGCTTTCATAATTAAGCATGTG